>JTDE01009175.1:34555-46818 GCA_014338405.1 Paragonimus skrjabini miyazakii | reverse complement strand
AGCAGGGACTCCTATAGGTGATACTGCACTCTGATTTTCCTTCCTGCACTTTTCCTGCGGCTTGTAGCATGTCAAAATATATGCTCCGATCCTACTACTGAATGGCAGTTGTTTGAGTAGTATGTAACGATCGCTCAACTCCACTGCACTAGTAAAGAAAGCCACATGATCATCTAGGTTTTCACGCTTGCCTAACTACTGGATTTTCACGCGAATGAACTGGAAGATGACGACATGTTGGGTGGCATCCGAATTGCAACGTATTAGTACGTATACATTTCTGCAATGTGTAGCCGTCATCAGACGAAGTCGATTAGTGCTATCAAGCTGACACTAGATCCGGAAATTCTGAGGTCACCTAAAAACTGACCATAATACGATGCCATTTATACAGCTTGCATGAGCAATGAAGTATCCCGTGATAACTAATCATCAACTTGTTCCATTTATTCCCGTTCATACAATTATGCTGAAGTTCTGCTTACACCGAGCTAGGTTCCATTATGTCTTCAGTCATGGGAGTGGTAGATCTCAAGTAGTCACGGGCAAGCCGTAAGCCTGCGAGAGTAACACCGAACGTGGTGCGCTCGACCCATCATATTCGCATTCAATCCACCACGAATCCCGGCAAAATCATATCAGTTACATAGCCAAAGCCTCGTAGGCTTACCAAACCGACAGGTTTTCACACGAATTTCTCTTTCGTCATCGTGAACTAAGTTCAGATAGCGACAAAGCTAACCGTCAGAGCCAGTAGGTTCATATCTTAGATCTTTTAACCCCTCACCGTTTGATCAAACTTCAATGTGCATTAGGCACTGTGTCAAAATCGCTGCAATGTCAGATGAACCAGGATGCTTCCGCCTTTGAATCGCCGTCCCACGCTAACCCAGCTGTATCAAACTCACGACAGCCTGGTAGGATAACCGTTCCAATCTCATGTCCCCCAGAGTGAGGAGTGGACGCATTTGAGCGAGCGATTGCGAAATGAGGATATGTTGGTAAATACTGGGAAGATTTTGGTCAATATGAACTGAACATATATCACAATTGATCGAGATTCTGTTATTTTCAAAATGTAGCACTATGCTCGAGTGTTGACCTTGTTAGAACTCGTCAGTATTGCATATACTTGGAAAGACGTCCCAGAAGTGAGGTTGTCGATTCGTGTTAGGATAGTTATTGTGTTTCCTCTCAACGTGATTGAATGATCTGAAGAGTGCTTATGAACGAATCTGTCTTGGTGTTTGTATGTAGTGATGCCGTCGCGTCTACTGTGAGGTCAGTGTCAAAGAAAACCACAACTGAACAGGGCAGGTCCCTGTTCAGACGAACGCCAATGCATTAGGTCTGTGCACCAATCCCAACAATAAAGATTCAACCCACTGATTTGACTTTTCACTAACTATCACTGATGTATCGTTGTTTGTTGGTGGATACTCAAGCTATCACGGTTAAGCTTTCCACGACGAGTTTCTGTCCATTCAGCCTGGTATTGAGAAGAACATTTGTACATCAATCAAACATCAACTAGGTGTATACACTCGCGTTTTCTTTTATACTTGTAGTTGATACGATCAATGGCGCTACGGTATTCAAGTGGACGTCTTGTATGCACTTTATGTGTTTGTTATCAATGGGCCATATCACACAAATTCAGTTTGACCAGATTAAACCGATTGGATCCATCATCCCACGTTTATATGGACTATCCAAAATTCATAAAAGTGGTTGTCCATATAGGCCGATACTTCATATTGTGGGGGATTGTCAGGCAGGAAGTGCGGGCATTCCATCTCTCGGCGGAATACCCCAACACAGGGGAAGGTGCGTTCAAAAACCCTCGGTGAGCGGATGGAGAACGGCGTGGGCGACCGGATGAGTCATCGCTCGACCGGATCGGACCAACGGGCGAGACGTGGCAGCCGAAATAGGATGGATGACCAAATTGAAGGCGTGATTATTCCAACACTCAGGAATATCTCGACACGGTTGTGGAGTACGTTCAAAGCCTACAGAGGACAGCACGAGCGACCGGACAAACCATCGCTCAACGAAATCGGATCAACGGCCGAGGAATAGCAGGCAGAAAACCCCCGGGTAGAAGGCGCCAATCACACACCTAAACCGGGTAGAAGTGCACACGACGCGTGAACGGAAACCTGGGGGTGTTGTGGACTGAAATGCTGACTCATAAACGCGAGCGCGCGCGAAGCATGTGAACTAGCGTGTTGGACAATAAAGATTGTGCTTTATTTGACGCGTTTTCGCTACAATATGTGCAATTCATCGTATAACGCAACTGCGAAGTGGTTGGCGGATATACTAGAGCTTATACGACGGAAATTATGCTCAAATAGTCTCCATGACACTTTCGAGTTTGTGGACTCTGTGAGAGACATCGGTACATGGGCTCCCTTGATGTCACCTCGCAATTCACGAATATGCCGTTGATGGAAACAATTAACGTTTTGTGATCAGATTGAACAACCCGAAAGCATGTTCGGATTACAAAATTCAGACCTAAAGGAACCACTTTTGCGGCGCACGCTTAATTTTCAGTTTATGTTCAACAGTGAGGTGTATCGACAATCAGATGGAGTAGCAATGGGATCCTCTCTAGGCCTACTGCTGGCTGACGTACTTACCGTCAAATGACAATCCTAACTTCAATCGACTATTGGAAGTTTTCATATGTACCGCCGATATGTAGATGGTATATTCGTTGTTATACCATCACAAGATGGGTTAACAACCATCCTTCAGATTTTTAATGCAGCACACTCTGCACACACAGGCTCCGCTTGGCGTAACTCAACTTCACTCACCCGACAGACAGTGACGCCTTCTCCCCTTAACACTGTGAGAGGCAAGGTCACATGCACACACACACGCGCGCATCGACAGAGCCAACTCACGCGCGCTAACTTACTGGCGCGTAACGCACGCACAAGAAGACGACTAAACTCGCAAGAGGCACAACGCAATTTCTGACGCCTCGTCTCGGACGCTGAACAAGTCAACAACGCGCAAAGCCAACGGACACGAGTATATGAGCTACACCACAACTGTACCGCTCCACATCGCATCCACGTGATCCTATCCCTACAACACTGCCAAAACACAGCATACACCTGGATATTGCGATCCACACTGTTATCTACACGGACATTATTTTGTACTGTACGTGAGTCTCCCGGCTTGTCTATGTTTTAAGTATCTTCCTGTTTATGCCTGTTTGCGTCATAGACCTTACTACTCAGCTGTGTACCCTTCCTTTGTTATATGTAGTTATTGTTAGGCCGTAGTCATTTATCTATAGCCCACACCATTGCCCTACGTAACACTGGTGAGCCCGAAGTGACCTTGTGAATAGGCCAGGGATACGTGAGTGAGTGAGACAGTTAACGTGTGGTCTCCTGACCGGATGTGGGGCGAATGGATGGCTAGGATCGAGCCATCGGGTTTAGTGCGGGGTGCTGAACCGTTACAAGTTCCAGTTCTTAAATATCAAGTTGACCAGACGTCGAAACGGTACAATGAATAGGTCGATATATCGCAAACCGGTTTTGTACCCCTTAAACAGAAACGGAATCTAGCCCAAGGCCTGGCAACTAGAGCAAGAAAGATGTGTTCGGATGACGTAGTGGAGCGGGAACTGAAAACAGCTCAAAACCTACTGGGGAAAACGGTAATCCAGAGCAATTCTCCACTTCATTGTGTTACTGTACTGCAAAATATGTTGGCCGTACGACTGGGCGCCTGTCAAAAAGGAGCAAGGAAGATCATCCAGCTTGGATTGGAACCGGTTGTTTAAAACCAGTTATTAGCAATAGTGTTGCACATCTAGCTGACACCACCCATTGCATAGACATCAGCAAAGCATTCCGGGTTGTCTACAGGGTTGCCAACACAGCCAAAAAGTCTGTTAGCGCACTCTGGTGACCACCTAATCGATCGCTATTAGACTGTGCAACCCTAACCTGTACTGTCAAAAGAAATGTGTTCTGTCCTTGCAGCTTCCGTGACCACAGATCAACTATATTCAATCTAACTACACACAAACATTTGACCGGGACCGTGTGACGTAACATCCAGTCAACATCCGGTCCGGATATAATCAATTATTGTGTGAAGTCTAGTAGTAGCCTCTATTATCATTTGTTAACAATCACCTCTTGATTTTTATGGGTTGGCTTGTGACGTTTTGATGAATCCTATGTGATTGTATTGACTTGAGAAGGAATTATCGAAAACAGTTGTTCGTCACATTGTTAGTTATTATGGATGGATCTGACCGAACCAATGCAATTGTGTAACGGACATTTACTGAAACATTATGAATAGAATAACTGGTTGCCATTACTGTTTGTTGCTGCGTGCTTTTTTTGTTTGACACATGGTTGGTTGCTGAACGGAGTGGAACAGGTTTCAAGGTCAGTCGTTGAGTAGCCAATAAGAGTCAAGTGTCATAACCGATACATTAGCGCCACGGAAGAGTTGAATCTGTGTAGGCGTCGTCACTGTAGTCAGGGCTGTCGGGATAGTTGCTTGTGGGGATCTAGGGTTAAAAAAATGCAAACGAAATTGTTAAAAGTAAGGTAAATCCATAATACGTCAAATCAAAAAAGTGTAATTGATATTTGTTACTAACAAGGGTTAGTGAAAAAGTCATTCCAGAATCTAAAAAAGCAAATAAATAATTTGGTCTGCCAAAATGATTCCCTTAACACTGCGCTGGTGGCTGAAACAGAGAAGAAACCCGAACAAGTAGAGCCCATTACCGACCGCTAAAACAAAATCGATTCTGTCAAGCAGAATTGGTGATTTAACCCACCACAGAACAAAGGAATGAAAAGCAAGAATTTGACCACTCTTTACACATAGGAATAGTTGGGACGTGTACACCAGACATTGCTCTCCTGGTTTGAACCAAATGAAGATAAAACTAGTAACTTGTCTTGCGCTCCGTGAACCCACAACAAGCACCCAATCGAACAAAGGTAAATTTGATAAGGACCATGCAAAACGCCGTGTGAAGTTAAGTGTTTTTATGGTGGTGAATACATTTATGACGTGTCGATCTCCATACTAGTCTGTCCTTGGTGTCTACAGCCGTGACCGTGACTGACTCAAGGGTGAATATGCCTTGGCTTCAGCCGTTCAAGAGTGAGGATGTTTGGATATTCTTGGAGAACTTCGAAGACCTTGCTAAAGTTGTCGAAGTCATAACTGATTGCAGGAAGCCGCTACCTGGAAAAGGTTCGTGGAGAGCAGCTGTTGGATGCAGTACGGTGAGGCCGTATGAAATCGGAGACAGCAGCCGGGAAGGAACCCTTGGTGGTTAAACCTGACATCGCGGAGTTAGCACTGTGGTTCAAAGTGGCCTGGTTTGGAACCGGAAAGGCCTTCCTGGTGTTTGCCGTTACTTTCCAAGGGATGTTGGATAGGGCGCTCTCTTAACTGGGGGTGCAGCATCATGGGAGCTGTTACTGACGGATCGGTTCATCGACGGTTTGCTTCTGCTACTGGGACATCGAGTTCGCATGATATAAATGAAAATTCGGGTAGATCAATTTTACATATCCCATGTAGCAAGTGAATAAATAACTTGAACATTGACCGGAAATACCATAGGAAAACAGCTGGGCAATGTCGTACAGATAGATGGTCATACTATAACATACAGTTTTGCGGGAACCCCGGAAGTCAACCAGGTCGTTAGTTGGGTCATCTTCTTGGAAACCTCTGGAATTGTGTTTGAGTTGAAACGTTGGAAACTGGACAATACCTGACGGCTTTGCACGTAACCAGTCGCCGAGGAGCTCACGTCAATCCGGCACACAGTTGCGAAGTACTGTCTAGAACTTTTGGACATGCTACTCATCTACTTAAGTAGAAATGTGAAGGTACAGGCTCTGCTAGCAATCTGGAGACCTGATCACCTCGTCAGAACCTGATAAAGAAGTTGAAAAACGAATTCGGCGATGCGTTCCAGGAGGACCTTGGTTGTTGTACCAAAGCGAAGACAGACTGAACATATGTACAGATGCCAAACATGTTTTTCGGTCAAAGCGACATGTGCCATATACTACTCCACCAACAGACAGGTTTCGAAAGTCCGGGGTTCTAATCAGTCAATTACTTCGTTTGGGCGGCCCCTATTGTAATTTTCAATAAGATTAACGGCTCTGTCCGACCGTGCACATATTTGTCTACAGGATTAAATGCCGCGTTGGAGAGCCATCAGTATCCTCTTCCAGTCCCTAAGGACTTGTTTGCAAAGCTCAACGGTGACAGATGCTTTGCCAAATTCGATCGGGTCGAAGTCTATCCGCAAGTTTAAGTCAACGATGATTCCAAAAACTGCTGTCTACCAACACTCATCGGGGATTATTCCAATATCAACGTCTGCAATCTTCTAACAGATCATGGGCACAATGCTGACTGATGTCCCGAGAATGGAAGCACATCTCGACGACATCATTGTAAAGGACACCGATCCTGATGATTTCTGCGAAAAATTTGATCCTGTCCTAAGCCGAATCTGAGACTTTGGGTTTCGTCTTGGTGCGGAAAAACGCAACATGTTTATGCGGTTAATCAAGTGTCTGGGATTTATAATCGTCCAGCGTGATCGCCACCCTGACCCAATAAACATCGACGCAATCAAACGAACCGATCGACGTCTCAAAGTTACTATCGTTTCTAGGACTTATGAGTCACTACGGTACGTCCTTACCCGCGATGCACTATATCCGATAAACACTAAGCCAACTGTTGAGAAAGGATGTAGTATGGAACTGGTTTACTGAATGCCAAAATGCCTTTGATCGTGTTGCGGCTATGCTCGCATCGGATCTGCTTCTGACTCACTATGACCTTACCTTGGAGACTGTAGTGACCTCAGATACCTCAAACGACGAAATTGGTGCAGTCATACCCCATCGATTCCCGGATGGCTCTGAAAAGACAATGGCTCACGTATCCAGGACTCTAAAGGGAGCGGAGAAGACTTATGAACAAATTGAAAAGGAAGCACTAGCAATTGTATTCGCAATGAAGAAATTTCACAAAATGCTATATGGACGTCACTTCACCTTGTTGGCCGCTCACAAACCGCTGCTTGCCGTTTCCACATCAAAGAAAGACGTTCCATTGTATGGAGCAAACCGCCTCCAGCTCTGGACAACTATGCTTCTTGGCTGCGATTCTACCATCAAGTACCAATCAACAAACAGCATCCAGCAGGCGGATACTTTAGCACGATTGATTGTCTCGTGCATCACGGAAAACGAGGACATTGTGGTTGCAGCTATTTCGGTGGATCATGATGTGAACTACGTGGCAGCAGAAGCAATAAGGAACCTTTCCATAATTGCGTCAGCGAGCCAGCACTCGACAAGACGAGACCCAGTTTTACATCACCTTCAGCGTTACCTTCGCGCCGGATGGCTTCAGGATTGCGGTAACGGTATGATGAAGCAACACTTCCAGCGATGAGGCTATCTTTCTACTGTAAGTTCCTGCATCTTGTTCGATGAACATGTGATCGTCCCATTTGGTCTCAGAACACGAGTTCTGCAGCAGTTTCATCGTGGCCACCCCGGTGTCGCTTGGATGAAAGCACTGACACGCAGTTACGTGTACCAGCCTCACATGAATTCCGATATCGAGAAAGTTTGCAAAGGCTGTTATGCTTGTGCGCTGGCTGTCAAATCCCTAGTGAAAGCGGAGTTTTAATTGCGACCAGTGCCTGATAAGCCGTGGATTCGTGTGCACATCGACTTCACCGAAACAATGAACAGTGCTTAACGACATATACAGCAAATGGCCAGAAGTTCGCTTGATGGAAACAACGTCGCAGTCTCAACGGTGCGGAAAATGGACCAAATATTCAGCCGTTTCGGTGTACAGGAGGCAATCGCGTCGGACAGCGGACATCAGTTTACTTCTAGTACATTCATGGACTTCTGCAAACGGTATGTCACTAATCACATACGGTCACCGTCTTACCATCCGAATTCGAATGAGCAGGCTAGCCGGTTTGTGGACACTTTTAAGAGCGAACTTCAAAAAGCCAAGGGGGGCATAAGGTCAACGTTCTCAAGACCTTCCACCTCAGTTACCGGACGACTCCGAATCGACAAGTTACGGAAGGAAAACCTCCAGCTGAAGCTCTGATGGGATGCACACTACGAACAACGAATGATCTACTACAGTCCTCTAAGCCACTGGAGCTTATAAAGAATTTTCCGAGGAATCAGCAGTTTAATAGAAGACGTGGAGCTCGATTCTGTTTGTTCGAGATTGGTTAACCGATAATGACCAAGAACACTCGGACGAATTCAATGATGTCGTGTGGCCGTGTTGTATGAAGTTCAAATTGGTTCACATACCTGGATACGGTTTGCCAATCAGATCAGACCGTTTGGCCCATTCCGAAAATCGAGGGCCACCGCTGGAGGAGCTGTTGGACAACGCCAAGGGTCAAGAAGCACGCCAGAAACGCAGAACGTTAAGGTTCAAGAGAAGCCACCAAAGGTTGCCAACGCCTTGACAATCAAACCGCACGAGGACGGCTGTGATCCCACTCCAGATAAACCCCTACTCACATACCTACGAACAGCAACCTCAAGCAGGTGATGTTAGGAGGCGCATCTCGTAGCAAAGCCACCAGGATGCAGGATGCTGTAGCAATTGATCGATCCAGTTCAGATGGTTTGGTCGCGGGTAGTGATAGGGTTTCACTCAGCCACTCAGACTGCAGTCGTGAGGTCGAACGTCTGTGTGCTATGTGGACTGTTTTCTCGTGTTGTTTTTTTGATGTCCCCTGTAACGTGATTTGTTCTAAGGCCCTGATTGCCATATGACTGTTGCACTCAATTCGCTCTGTGTCTGACGGCTATGTATGGTCGTCTCATTCGATTTGCTTTGCGTCTTGTCAGCCATGTATGGTAATCGTCTCGCCCTATATACTTAGAGCTGTTGTAGCCTATATCGGACTCGCTCTTCAAATAAACGGTGTTGCAACGTCTATTCTTCACGGTTTTGGGCCAAACGATTGAGCGCGTATTAAAAGGCACGGTCAAATAATGTGTGTGTGAACGTAGGCTGCACGCCCTTCTGTTGCATTCTGTGGTAACCCCAGATCACATATATTTGATCCATTTCTTACGTCACCTTTCGATAAATCATCTTGCTGAGCACCTGAATCTTTTCACATTCGTTGATGGCTAAACAGTGAGGTTTGCCAATTAAGGTATTTACATCTATACGTGTGCCTCGACGTTAGCAGATTCTTTGCGATTCATGTAGGCTGTAGAACGCCATCCGTATTTGGCGGCAGGTGAACTGGCATACAAGTGCTGATTACTCGAGCAGGATCGCCTAAATCTGATGTTCATGCTAATTATTGCGTGAAAAATTCATCCTCAATACAAGTTAACTTTGGATCTCCGTTGGTTTTAACTATCCTCTGGGGATAGTTGCTCTGCGAGTCACTCAATCATCAAACAACAGTTCGGTACAGTAGCCAGTTGACATATGTTAACACCCATTCTCACGGAGTATAGCCCACCTTTGAACTCTGAGAAATCCGGAACCTGTCTCAAAAGACCGAGGAACAGGCAAATCTGAACTAGGCATTGACACTCACAGGAGAATAGACGTAACGGACTAAACAAAAGAATAGTTCAATACCAACAGAAGTGGCTGAGGATTGACATTGTTGTATTCGACGTTTTTTATTACCTCTGTCTAGCAAAGTAGAGTTAAAACAACGTTATGAGTAACGTGCAGTAGACGCATGCGGCAACCAGTGGATCATGGCATTCCAGTTCACGTAAGCTGGTACATCACCTCAAAGGAATTTAGGAAAGGAAGATTAGCAACTAGGAATGTGAGAACCGTTCAGATTTGCGCAAAAAACGGAATGGCCAATAGGATAGGAATCAAACAGCAGACACTTCTCAATGACTAGAAGGTTAATTGTAAGGACTACTGGGACACAGGAGGAGGACGTTCATGATCAAGAGAGCTGCTACTGGAATGAAAGGAAATGGAGGTTTGATTTGGAGTGGTAAATGAAAATGATTCGCAAAGATGGAACCATATGAGTCTTCTGGGCTCACCGTCCCTTGATCGCGGCTGCTGACTTAGCATCCACAATACCAAATACTGGAGGTTGGAGAAATACATTTCCAGGTAGCCAATACTCGCCCGGGTTTCTACTATTTTTTACTGGCAACCATCTGAACGACAACCTCAAGAATACATCGTCCCCTCATCGTTGGTTCACGATTCAAACGGGACGATTTGACGTGAAATGAAGAAAAAAATCCACCATGCGAAATATTCGTCCCTTCAAGCTAATATGTGGCCATGGCAACGATGAACTAAATGACCGGGTGTTTCGGCGAACATTTCCAACCAGGAATCACACTGAACGGAAAAGTGAAATGTCAAAGTCTCAGTATGTATCGATCAGGTAGACCCAGACTCCGTCTATATTGCAGAATTTTTGAATATTTTACTAACAACCAAACAACGGACAACACGTTGTTTGGATAATGCAAAGGTAAAACGCAAAAGAACTGACTGAAAAGGATTTAGCATTGAAACGTTTTTCTGAGAGTCACGGTGATTAGTTGAAGCATCACGGATTCAAACGATATTGGATTGCGATAGAAATAGTTGGTGTGCATCGTAAAGAAGACAAAGCTTTGGTGATCCACGGTTTTGAGGTTAAATCTTGACATATCGGACGAAATGGGAATTTGTTCAAGAAATGAGTATTTTCGTTGACCACCTTTAGTAAAGATTACCTAACCGCCTTTTTCTCTGCGTGCTATTGATAAGTCTCGCAGTGCATTCAAAACATGAATTTCAGATATGAAAACAAATGAATTTCAGAGGGTATTGAAATCCTTTTAGCCAGGTAATCTCGGGGTTTTACCGTGAGATTAATTTCAGGAGACTTAACAGTCCCAAGTGAGAAGCTAGTACTATCAAACCACTTGGACCCCCACACAAGGACGCCAAATTGGGTCGGAGCATTGTTACCCTGAAAAGACTCGTTCAGCATGGGCGGACAATAATGGAAGCAAGTGTTCCGCATTTGCTTCTTTTAACTTAAACCAGTGAAGGTAGCATAAAGTAAAACCAACCAATTTCTTCCTGTTGGCCAGACAACAACCCATACACGGATCTAATCCTCCTCCTCCTGTGGAGTTCTCCATGTAATGACTAAGTCACTCATCCAACACGACTACCTTTTCACTCGTATCCTATCAACTCGTCTCTCACATTCCAACAGCTCTGTAAATTGTTAATTTACGTCGGTCGGCACGTCAAGCTCGGTGGAACTATGTCAAATCAGGTGAACTAGCATGTAACGTCGAATGGGAAATGATGTCTTCACGAATATCTGACCTTCAACACAGGTCACTTAGTTAATCGGTGCCCTGAGGTTGATACGGTAATAGATGACTTGATGAGTAGATACACCGCCAAAGTAGCCAAGTGAAAGTACAGTAAGTCTCAACAAGAACAATGAAGATGTGTTCTGTGTGGGCCAAATGTTATAACGTGTTTCATCTATTTATGTCCAATCATGTAAGCCAAACAGTTGTGACAATTTTCGCGTGTGTATAGTTGTCCATAATAAGATAAGGTAGATTAGTAACATACATTCTCATACTTTGGGTAGGTACTCGGGAAGTAGAGGAGGGAAGAAAGGTAGCTGAGGTAATGCCAAAACTAAGGCAGTGGTTTTTAATGTAAAGTATGTATGTTACAACTCAACACATCTGCACATGCCATAGTTTACCAGATATCCTCAATCAGCGAGGCACGCCAGTTTGTGGGACTTTACGTCTAAACTGTGTCACACTGTCAATGTCGGAAGCTGATATTACCATGCGTTTCTACGATAATACCCAAGGTGTCGTTACGTAACAGCAGAAAAAACGTGTAAGTATTGACAGTCAGGAGACATTCTGTTGTTCAATCATGCTCCAGTTATGAATCACAGTGAGAAATATGGTAAATTAACTTGAAAAATAATGTGTAGCGAACAAGCTCGTTTTCAGTGATTCATCATCAGGCTAAATACATCACATTTATATCACGAATTTTACAGGGGAATCATTAAAGTGGGATAGTTAATCAGGTCAAGACCCACGGTTCAAGTGGGTACTTGATCGCAGCGTGACATTGAACGGATTGAGCTGATTAACTACCCGTTCCCCATTTACCCCCAT
>JTDE01009175.1:0-16622 GCA_014338405.1 Paragonimus skrjabini miyazakii | reverse complement strand
CAGCAAAGGCCGTAACTAACAATCTTCAAAAAGAGACCTTTAGCCGGAATAGAGAGGTAATGACGTCAAAACTATTCGGATGGAATTATTATTTATCAAAAAAAATAAATAAATAGTACGACGAGCACATGCCTCCATTCCGAAGGCTACAAAATTGGTCCTACCAGATGAGGCAGTAGAATTCTATTCCCTCCCTCTTATTGCGTCAGACTATCTCAGTATCAGTGTGTTCATGTGTCGTCATTGAGAAATCGGGGGTTTCAAATGGATTGAGCTGTACCTGAACATGTCCTTCGTTCTTAACTTATCTCTTTTCTCTCTCTTCACAACGACAGTAAGCTGTCATGCGAGTACGCAGTCTGCAGACCCTCTTTTCAGTGTGCAGGAAGAGCAGTATTGTCTCTCTTAGTACTGCACAAGTAGTGTCACAAAACTGTTGCAGCTACATATAAGAGTAACATATAGCTAGGTTACCACATGCATATTAGTGGTTGTTTTAAAATGAGTATGTACGGATGTGTACGTATGCGTGAGTATCTCAGTACAGTTGTCTCCGTTTTATTAATGACCATGCACGTATTTTGTTTTCTGGTCCTCTTATTCTTTTTCCTTTTCTTACGTACAAGACTGCAATCTTGTACATGTCATTGACATGTCATTGTTTTTGTAGATTACAGGTATCAGGCAGACAAAGCTTGATAAGGGATCCTCAATCGAAGCGCGGGAAGCTGTCGCCTACCAGCGCAAGAAACTGGACTACAAGGCTACTAGCCGCCACGTCCTGTGAACTGAACTGAACTGAACTGACAACCTACATTTAACTGACTGCAATTCCGGGCAGTTTGAGCCGCTTGTGCACTATGGGCCTTGTGCATCTACTGCTGCGGTGTTGATTACCAAGCCTTATTAATGCACAGCTATATAAAAAAATACCTGTACTCCACCAGAATAGACAGTAAGCTGCTGAATCACCCACTAATGGCAGATTCAGATGTTCTGTTGTTACTCTTATGTCAGACCACCGTTACCAATAATGACAACCTCCACTTTTCTGTTTATAGTATGGGGGAGATTCTTTTTTGCCACATCTCATTCGATAAATTACCTGTCAATCTGGATTGCCGGTCCATGGTCCGATGGAAGCTAGTTTTTGACCCGTAACGTACTGATCGACTGAAGATATCGCGGACCACCACGGTCGCTAAGCCGTTCAATGTGGTTGTTATCGTACTGTTAGGTTGAAATAGAAAGTTTGGAATACGTGATTTAGCGTCTTGGATAAACGAAATCAGATCTGCTAATTGTTTCCATTCGTTCTAAAGAAATTAGATAAAACAGTAGATTACTTACAATGTAAATTGTTTCTGGCTTGATTAGTAACTTATGTATGGGCTCTGTGAATAAAATCTGACACGTAGACTCATGCTAGATGATCTAGAACAACTAAGCACACACAAGCATGAAAATGGACGTACAAGGGTATAGGACACTTTCGGAGGACAAAATTCCCCTCAATTGACCCTGCCGCACTCTACCCTGTGAACCCATTTAACTAGACGCCTGTTATTGTTATTCACACAACCCGTGTCTAAAAGTACTAATCTCTCCACCCTGCCTCCCTCAGTCATTGACCCTTATTCACCTGCCCACACATCCATTGTTGTCTGTCTGTCTCAACCTCCCCATCCATGTGAATACGGCCTTCCTATGGGCTGCCGTGAAACTGTCACTGACTAATCGGTCTGCCCGGAGGCCGGCTATTTAGACACACATTAGACCTATCCGATCGCATTTCGTCGGTTCGTCTTTGCCTGTCGGTCGCCTGTGTTTGTACTTGTCGTGCCTGTTGGACCCTTGAGGGCCTATTGCGGCCAACTATTGTACCTTACCCCACGAACGCAAACGATTTGAGGTTTGTTTCTTGTAATTGATTATATTGTTTATGTCAATAGTACCACGGTTTCCAGCGGCTTGACTTGATTCTGGTATTTGGCGTCGTTGGTTATACGTGAGTCACTCAACGTTCGTCGGAATAACGTACAAGGGTATAGTTAGCGGTGCAAACGAATAGGTAAGCCGGTGGATACAAGAATTTCAGTAGCAAAGTAATGACCACTGCTAATGTTGAAGTGAGCCGTAAGAGTAAAGGTACAGAACTTGTTAAATCAGAAACAGTTAACTGTGTGCGATTGGTACCGTCCCACCGGCTCTCGATGCCAGTCTGTAAATCAACAGGCTGAACTTTTTTGAGTCAGGTAGCAGGTACCCGTTTCGGACCCACAGTTAGCGTATTACAGATCGTTTCGTTTATCCGTCAGGTTATAAGTCACATGACTGGTTTATGAACTGCGTTTGAAATCCGACTCCAATAAAGTGTAGATTATCACTCTGATTCATGTGATCAAACCTTCTGGAAGGATACACTTTGAATGAATAGAAAAAGCTTCAGTATATGGTACAGTAGTTAACAGTTCTTATTGCAAACACGTTTGCCTATTTATAAACTTATTGCATTCTAGAACGATTTTGAAGCATACCAATCTGTTGACTTCCAGCCGGAATTAATCTGATAATAGAATATTGGTATCTAAGAGGAGCAGTCATATCAGTTCGAAAAATCCAGCAGGCCCTGTGAATTGCTCACTTCAAAGCACATGCGACGAACAAGCCAAACAGTAGTCCTCTGACTCCAATCACTTCGTCGAACAAGGCTACTAGCGTGAACGGGAAGAGTTGATCAAGATGTCTGATGAGTTTGACCGATTTGACATCACATCCAGCCAGTGTGGAGAGACAGATCAGCCCACAGACCATCAGAACGAACATGAACAACAAACAGATGAACGTGTTCAGATAACTTCGTCTACAATGAACACAAAAAATGTGAATGCAAGTAAAAATGACAAAAAAAACTGTTTTGTATTTCAGATATTCTTATCCCCTTTAGCGTTAATGGTTAACAGACCATTTAATGCCAAATGTTTCGCTCCCTAGATTTATCATAATAAGTCAAAGCTAGTATGAAAAAAAAATTCTACGTGGGTTTGCAAAAACCAAAAACCTGGCTTAATAATTAACGCAAAAGCGTGTTTTAACATCCACAGATAGAAATATACATGATTAGATGAGTGCACACAAGAAATCTCCAATACAAAAACTTTTGGAAACGTTACAGCCACCTTTTTTCAATTGCGATAGGTTTATACAAGAAATTGGAAACATCGGATTCCTTTGTTTCAAAGTTTACAACTACGGATAGAAGACGTGCACTGTGATATGGGCGGTTCACTGTCGATCTCATCATTAGTACACCAAACCTACACAAAATACGACGATGTAGATAGGGTGACAAACAAACGGACAGAAACATATCTGATTCCAGTTAGCCGAAGCTAATCCTGTTAAGTCACTCAAAGTATCGTCGATTATTCGATAGCCTTATGTACAGGCTATCAGTGATGTGATGCTCATTTAAACGTAGTAGTAGATGTCATGCGTACAGAAAATGTTTGATCTACTGTTGATTCTTGTTTGTCACTATGCGTGAGTCTCACATTCCCATACAAACCCACAAAGCTACTCTATGCCTAGGCCGATTTCCTTTGTATTTGGTTTCGAGAGATAAATCATCACTCTGTGCTACCCTAAGTCATTATTCATAAGAATACCTGAAAGTAGTCCATCACAATTTTACTGTGGGCTTTTTAATGACAACGCTGTGACATTTCCGGGTTCTCTTTTATGGATTCGTAGATAAGCCGATAAGGCGATTGCCTCATTTGGGCTTGCTGCTTCTGTCTTCTGCTTGAATCCCGTCCGGGCCCAAATTTTAACTCAACGAATCTACCAAACTACTTTTAAGTAGCACACTATTAATGATCAATGGTGGCGTTCGTAGATTCTAGTGTGAACCGTATGGGAAATCATGCCTGGGTGGTCGCTTCCACGGGTCATTTCATGGGTACTACATGAGATAGTGGGACAAGTGAGTGATTAAATCAAATTATGAACGTTCAGAGCTATCGGTTTGTACAACGCATACCGCACTTGATCATGTCACTGTTATCTTTGGTTCGAACCTGGCTGAAGAACAGATTGTTCACAATTCGATCTCCTTTGCATTAAACCTATCAAGATACCTATATGTAATGTAGAAAACGGCTATCACAAAACTGTAAGGACGGATGGCTTTTCTTTCGAAGAAGCTGGTAGTATATATTCCATCTGGTTCATCTGAATACTTTGATCAACTGTTCTATGAAGAGAACATTTCACTTTTGAATTTGAATGCATAGTTAGTCAAGTAGCTTGTGTGAACATGACGTATTTCACCACTGGGTTAAATCCATTCAGCAATGTAGCGATCTTAAAGTAAAATCAGATCACGTTGTCACACACCAGTAGGGTTCATTCAGATATGTGGTTCAGCAACGATAAATGAATCATTTTACCTCCGAACACCTCCTAGGACACCATCTTCAACCATCATATTCACACAGCACCCAATCTATGGAATTAAATTAGGAGAAGAGTTATCCTGACCATCATTTTGAAAATAGTAGATTTAGTGGGGATGAGGAGATTAAAGAAGTAGGTTCCTTGACTTCTACGGTGTCCATTATTACGTTCATTTGCTTGATAAAGTCAGTTGAACAGTCTTTGATGTTATGGATTCGTAGACAATTCACACCTACTTCAAAAAATATGTTTGGTTCCATCCCCCGATGAAGCGATAGTGTGCATAGACATAAAGGCATCTAATACACACTTCATGAGTATGCACCACTTGTTTGATCAGCATGAATTTTTATTTCTCATCACCTGGATTCATATATCCTTCCCAATGAAGACGTGGATGATGACCAACGGTGCAGAGGAAGCTTCAGCACATAAGCACAGAAGCACTTCAATTGCTGAGTCAGCTGAAAATGTTCACAATAACGGGGGATATCGGCTTGTTCCTAATGAGTACGGTTTAGTAGCATACCTTGAGGAGTCGAGCCGTGTAACGTTAAACAACTGGTGGCTGTTCGATAAACAGGAAGCCAGCTGATGACATAATACTTGAGGCCTGGTGTTGCATTTGCCGAGCTAATGATCTTCGGAGGTAGAGATATGTGGCTGAGCTCCCGGGCTGTACGTAGCTATTTCAAGGTTAGAATTTTGCGTTTATTTTGTGTATCAAGTAAGCACTGCTGTTCTGTCTTGTTGAAAGGTGACAGTCGCGTGAAGTTGTGATATAATTATCGGCACCAAAAAATCCCTTTATTTGTTATTGTAGAGTGACTAACTTTGATTTCTATCTAGGATTACCGGTACTTAAACCAGTAACTGAAAAAGCACCTAATATCACCAACCGACATCATCATACTGAGCCCTCGGTTGAACCAATACTCTAATTCGGAAAACTGATCAGCGGAGATTTTACGCATGCAGTTCACCTAGATTGTGTTTCCTCACATCAGGTCATGAAAGAGAACGATTAGCCATGATCTACGCGTCGTTAAATTTGCCGCTGATCAACAAAATACACTCAACCCATATTCAGATAAACCAATGGAGAGGTCTTGTTGAGTGTTCATTGCAAAGTCATTATCGTAACGTCTAAAGCGAATGCAGGTTTAATTCTTGAATCATTCTGGGCTCTATGGACTATTGATAGATTGATGCAGCATCTAACTCGATCAAACGAAGTTCCTGTTTTTTGCTTTAGCTGTTGTTCATTATAGGGCATGAATGACGCGGCGATCTACCGTGCGCACCAACACATTTGTCTAAATGTCGTGACCTTTTTATGCTAACTGTGCCATGGTACTCACCCGTGGCATGAGAAGAACCACCAACAGGTTCGCTGGATTGATATCTCACACCAGTATCCCACAGAGGGAGGTTAGGTATCGATTGGCCGCCTCACGATTGACACTCACTCGTAATCATGCGACGTTTCTGATCGATGGGGTTTCATTCTTCTTGGTCAAGGCACACACTTCGCAGGATTTGTAAACACCGTGTCCTTTGAGTTTTGTCCCAGCCATTTTTGAAAGTAAACTTAAGACAGAATATTTCTAGAAATTCTGGGCAGTAACAACTTGGAGCAGTGGTGTACGAACATGTTCGCCTTAGGCCCTTGCACTGAGCAGTGTCGTGTGTACAGCTATTCAGAGTGAAAGCACCGTACACAGCCGACAATGCGTCTTTTGTTCACGTTGGTGAAAATCATGGAAGCCATGTACAACTGACATAGACTTTCTTAAAAGGATTCAATATATACACATCCGACTTAATCAATAGTGACCTTGGTTATCAATAAATAACTTTTTTCTAACGACACAATAAAACCTAGCTGTACATGATAAACTTTCAAGCCAAACTCTAGGAATACCGTATGTGCTGGCTTGCCTCGCCTTGAACACATAATGTGGCGGATTGCCAGGCCGGAGGGGCGAGTATTCAAACACTCGGCGAAATGCCTCAACGCGGGGGGAGGCACTTCCACAAACCCTCAACGATCGGACGGCGGACAACAAGGGCAATCGCAATCGGATGAATCATCGCTCGATCGGATCGGACCAACGGGCGAGACATGGCACACAAAATAGGATGGACGACCAAATCGGAGGCTAGATTATTCAAACACTCGGGGGAGTATCTCGACACGGTCCTGGAGGACAGTCAAACCCGACAGTGGATAGATGGAGGACAACACGAGCGACCGGACGAGCCATCGCTCAACGGAATCGGACTAGCGGACAAAGACTGGCAGGCGAAAGACCCCCGGATAGAAGGCGCCAATCACCCACATAAACCACGCAGAATTGCACACGACGCGTGTGCGGAATCCTCGGGGTGTTAAGGTCTAGAATTCTGACTCATAAACGCGAGCGCGCGCGTAGCATGTGAACTAGTGTGTTGGACAATAACGATTGTGCTTTATTGGACGCCTTTTCGCTACAATAGGCCAACATGTTAGCATGCTACAGCCCAACAACTATATGTAACATGTATGTTGGAAATGTGTTTCCATCCTCACTGCACTTTATGTGTCAACAAGTTCAAATTAATTTTCCAATCAACATCAGTTCGATTTTCAAATACCAGTTTGCTGAGACGTAACGTATGTATACTGTATTTGGCAATGCACATAAGTTCTGTGTCTGACGATCACTGACTTCACACCTTAGGATATTACAAGTTATCTTGGAAATTGATTCTGTTCAAAAATTCATAACGTATACGGTTTTGATGACATGATTGTGATCCGCCTAGTCATCTTGTCTCAATGTAGACACTCAGTTCGATTCCGGAAAACGGCTCAGGCTCAATTGCTGTCACATTACTAGTTGTTATGACGTACATTTTCGGTTGGACACACTTGTGTCAATTCAGTTAAGGAGACCGTGGCTGTTCATGGTTATATTTTGAGGATAGGAGGAAACGAGGAAATGAAGTTGCAGCTTGCATCGCTTTCAATCGGTCTCATCAGAACATAAAACTCAATTTTGAATATGGACGAAACGAATGCATCTCATTCCTTGGTTTGAAGCTTTCTCACCGCACCGATGGTACAACGTCAAGGTCAATGTCCCGCAGGCATACGTGGACCGGTAGTTTAAATTCTGGTTTCGGATCGATATAAAGTGAACGGTTGGGGAATATTGTTTCACAAAACTCGTGAGTTGTACATTGCAGACAAGTTAGAGTCAAAGCGTGTGTTGTGGCCTAACGACCTCAAAGATAACGGACAGCATGATAGTTTTATCAGAGTATTCGAAGCCTCGTGTCACAAGTGACACATGGTTTGATGTACCTAAGATGAAGGTTTTTTGCGAATACCCTTCAAGGGTGATGGCGTCAGAAACATGTTCATCAGATGACTAAGTTGTGCATTACAACGCACCACCGAACGGTAGTGAGAACCGTAGCTTCAGGATGCTGTGCAACAGGTTTTCACGTTGTGAGCAGCCATTTGCAAAATGAACGAATATCCCTTTTTAAAAGAAGATCAAACTATGCAACTACGTTCGATTTGTGATATTCCGTACCTCTATATGTAGCAGATTCTCATATGTGGTGCACTTGATTTCCCAAGAGTTCCTACATATAACAGACAGGTGAACATGGATACGGTCCACTCATCAGTATTATACATGAAAGCGACCCCTTTTTAAAAAACGAAAGGAAAACAGTTTTTGTGCAACTACAAACGTTACCCGATGCTTAGACAAAATATGCCCAGTACGTATGGTTCCAGGAAGCATCGAACAGGTTCGGTTAAGGGTCATTACAAGGGTGACGATTTCAGACAGACACGTACCAACTAAACAGTACCGCCTGGGTAATAAGACCTAGGGATCGACAACACGATAAGGGAGCAGTAGACGCATAAGGCCCGTAACTGAAGAAAAGACAGGGCACGTGTAACAAACCACGTCTCATCGATTTAATGGCATGTACGGACAGCCAAGGCGATTCGGAGTTGTAGCCAATATAATTAAAAATTTGAAACACTTTTTTCCCGTCAAGAATGTGTGCAACATCAGCCTACTCTCTCTTCTTTATCATCATCAGGACCTTAAATGAAGACGCGATCTTGACACTGTGACCAGTAGTCGATAAGGGTCTCGCAATGGATGAAGCGGCGTTTCGTCCTCGCTGAGTGTCACTCATTGGCGTGTTAGACATGGCAACTCTCAACCAATTTGGGATATGCTCCTTGGCCCTGGTTTCAAGCATCCTTTCTGTTCTACCAATGTATGTGTTTCCGCAACTGCATGAAAACTGATAGATGCAATGGCTGGTAGAAAACATAGGAGTTAGCTTTTTGACCGGAGGTAGAGGTAACTCACAACTTCTCAAGTATATTGAAGCTTTGTTGATCAGCCGCCAACAGCCGGTCCTATCTGCACAAAAACAACTGACTATCAAACTTTGTTTACCGTGGGTTTGACCGTGAATGCCAATCACGATCCAGCCTGATTTGTACCTTTGACCGTTTCATTTAACTATTGTTCGGTTTTGTTTTCATGCTAGTCATACGTTTACGACTGACGAGAGTGTGCGAAATGAATTCATATCGTAATTTGTGTCTTCTGAATATTCTATTCATATCAGAGAGTGGCCAAATAAAGCAGTTGGGTCGGCATCGGACACGTAGCACAGGACCCCTGTGGTCCATGACTATCGAATGGGTCCGAATCAAGGGCGCTTGAGCCTTACGCTGTTTAGAGTAACGTCATGTGAGAAACACCGATCATTGGATCATGTAAAGTCGATGGAACTTAAAGTTGTAGGCATACAGGTAGACGAAAACAGCATGGGGCTGTACATCTCAAGCATACCAACCTGTTCAAAGTTAGACAACATTCACTACCCTCCTACCCATTGAATGTTCCAATGTTTCATTTGTCGAAAACCTGATCCAAACACCTTAAAAAGCGAAATTTTTTCACCACGCATTACTTTGGAAGTAGGTATGAGGATAGTGACTGTGAAAGAGGTGAGAATGTGCATTTCGGTGAACCCGGGAACGAAGCTGGCAAGTAACGAATAAGTGGATTCAAAATACCTTACTCTCTGAGCTAGTGACCCATTTCTCCAATTATTTCTCTTTTGATTGGTTAGTTAAAGCCCTATGTTAGTAGGGTTACGCAATAACATGTATTATTGTCCAACAAAGTAACACGCTGATTTCATGTCTGACTTCGGACCAAAGTTCACATAATATGTGGCAGCATGAAAATGTAACCATTCAAATTGTAATTCAACTCACAGTCTGAGAATTATAGGCGTTTTGGATGTGGCAAACAGTTCCATCTGTGTTGGTGTCACAGACAGCATGCTCACCATGGTCCCTATTCCCCCGATCAACACAGTGAAGCAAGTGTAGTCCTGAAGAGGATTAACCTGGAAACTGAAAAGGAGACAAATAAGAAATTATTAATGAATATAGGGTATAACAGTAAGCGCTTGTCGAAACAGTTAACTTAGCAGAACTATATGTTTATTCTGTATAACACTGGTTCAAAATGTTGGTCCAGTGCAAGTAAAGTACAGTGTTTTATATACTACTAACGATTCTATGAAACACTATAATATTTGGACGCTTTGAAGAGAGTGGCTGTTAATCCCCTTGTGTTCCAAAGAGGATCATGTTTGCAATAGAATGCACATTGTCTGTCACAAAATAGCCGGTATAGGGGAACATTGTAGTAAATATACGCAGTTATGTGTATTGCTTGAAAGTGCTTCTGCTGGCCAGTCAGGAACGAGCCAGTTTTCCCTGTGCAAAGCTCGACAACATCCGAAACAATGAGGTTATGAAAGTCAGTTTTGGTTGCGCTCGCAACCGACGACTCAGGCTTGTTCATTAACATCTGAATGAATAGTGTTGGGTTTTGTTGGCCAAACATTGCGTCAGGCTGTTTGGATAGACCGTCATACGTGCAAGTTGTCAACTCACTTAGCCTACTCGGTTTGACTAAACGGGTCAGCAGCCAGGTGTGGCCGGAGTACACACAACGGTTGATTCACGAAACCCAATGACAATTTAGTCAGGTGTTGTAATTACCAGACCTGACTACCGTCACATTGTATGCGAGGTTGCATTTCTCAAATGTCCAGCCAGAAGCCGCCATTACTTTTCAAAACCCGCCAGGGAAATTGGTTATCGAACGAAGGGACATATTGTTGGTCATCTGCGAACCCAAGGACAAGTTAAGTTAGGCATGCAAGCCAATGACCAAACAGACCGAGACGATATACAACACACCCCACCCCGGGCTGTGATCGAACCTGTGACACCTCCGTGAAAAGCATCCAAGCACAGTGTCAATCGATAATTACGGCAGTCCCACTTTAGGGAGACGACTGACGAGGCCGACCGTTATCTCCTGGGCGGTTGCCTCTCTTGATAAGAGGACGAAGTACACTGGGCGTCAACGTTATACGAGACATTAATAAAAAGCATATTCTATCATTCTGAAAAGTTTTTTCATGGTCGTTGATTGAATGCAATCCAGCTGATACGGCATTTTTTTTGTTCTGATTATACGACGCCATTGCCGCTGCTGATGACAAATAGGCTCACTTTCCTCGTATACTACATTGTCCCCTATTGACCGACTGGCTTGTCTACAGTTGTCAGACAAAAATTGCGGACCACGTTCGGCAAGTATAGATGATGAAATCATTGTCGGCTATCCAAGAGTTAGCGAGATGGAGGTCAGGAAGTGTCCACAATCCACCATATTACGTGGTTTGAAAGCTAACAATGATAGAAGTGACATTTTTTTGTTAAAAAAAACCGACGAGATAATGACGCCTATGGCGTGAGTTTGCGGTGGGATAATATCAACTGTGTCGCTTAAAGTAACCTTCAGATTTCAAGAGCCAAAATTGTGGTGATAAACGCTACGGTATCTCCGGGGTGGGGAATTAAGCCAAATTGGTGTGGCAATTGTAGCCCATGACTGTAGCTGTTGTAAGACCCTTCTAGGACTTTGAATTTCCATAGGAGCCCCAACTAGCTTGCAGAAAGTTAAGTCTGTAGGAGAGTTATTCTTCTTGGGGAATCTCTGTAGAGAGGAAACACGTTAGTGTCCATAAGCTCAGCCAGGATGTGTGCTTTTAATCAGGCGACTTCAGACATTCCATCCAGACAACTGTTTGTGCTTCGGGATGTTGGGAGTGATACATACGGAAAGTAAGCACACGTTATCTTTTACGGTTCAGCTGACAACACATAGTCAGATGCTGATTTTCACGTCCGGACAAAAATCACGTATACTTACACGTTAAGTAGAATGTAGCTATTCTGGCACCAGATGGGTGTATACCACGCCTTCATACATTGTTACTGGTAAACTGTACACAAAAATGCTGATGACTATCGATCAGCTGCTCAACGTTCGCACATCTTTAGAGTCATTATATACGCAGCTAATGTGCGACCAGTTCGACCTTGACATGCAAGTATCGATTGCGTAGTTGGAACAACTGTGTGAAGTACAATGTAACAATAGGAACAGCGGTCATAGGTAGAGTGAACAAAGACGAACGAATCAGTCGTTGAATTGCTCAAATGTAAATAAAGTTTAGATCAGACGAACCTAGATTGTAAAAGCAATTCGGAACCATCAAGGGAAGAGATTGGTCTCTGGAATGTTAAGAATGTTGCGATAGATCAAATAAATTATCTCACTATGAGGAAATAAACAATCGTGCTCTAGTGTATGCAGTCAACCTCAGTATCCAATAGTTACACAAATGTTCAGGAAAGTTCAGAGTAGCTATGGTATTACAGGGAAATAAGCATCTTTCGAAGAAGATCACACGTTGTATGAACGACGTAACGTTTTGTCTAGTGCATTCTACATTGAACCAATGAAGTTAATGAAGTTAATGAAGTTAATCAAGGAAAAAGGGCTGTCTATAGTATTTCTAAGCAGTAGCAAATAGAAAATGTCTCCTTTTTCCATACTTGCTGGGCAGCGTGATTCCGTTTCTCGTACGAGTCACTAATCACTTAAATGCGAGATCGGAACCAAGTCTACCGCTTCATTCTGTTAATGAGAGGTTCGAGCAGACATCCCTAAATATGGGTTTTGTGTGTATCTGCCACAGGGTTTCCAAAAGTGACTGAGCCGGTTCGCATCACTGCTACACATAGGGATTCCAAGTGACTGGTCATCCCTATCAGTCTAAGCCAAGAGAGGTGAGGATATTCATGGGGTTAGCTAGCGCAAACTATTCGCAATGTAAATGTTCTCTGATTCCCTTGTGATTCTCCTAGGGGCACACTCAACCGTATCATATCAGGAACGCAACAGATTTTCACTAGATGAAATAGCAGTTTACAAAAGCCCGCAGCGAAGGAATTGTCAATAGGGTCATGACGGCCCGAAAGTGACGACACCATGAACTTTTGACCTACATCAATCTGTTCGGAAATCGAATTGCTATGTCTAGGGAAAAGGGATATTTTAAAGCCCAAACGTAGGCATAGTTCGTGAAGACCTTGTCCAATTTTCAGAACCTATTTTGTAATATAGCTAATATTATCCAGTTTGTACGTTTGTTATGACCCACAAAACACAAAATATTACCACAGAGCTGGCGAGAATCCCCCCTCAACCCTCGTCTCCCGAACTGTGAACAGTTGCAGACTGTCAAGAAGTTAATTCACATTGGGGGCTGTGTTAGCTCTAGTGGTACGGCTAGGCTAATCATAGATCGAATGGTGCCTCTTGAGTTGAGCTACGTTTGACGAGGACACGCTTCAAGTCGTGTTGCATAAGACTAATCGTGTAACGCAATCATATTGTGATGGATTACCAAATCGGAGGCGCGATTATTCCGACAATCGTTGGAATACCTCAACGTGACGGGAAGGCATATCCAAAATCCCCGAGCGAGTGGATTGCAGACAACACGGGCGACCGGACGAGCCAACGCGCAACGAAATCGGACCAACGGACGACGGGTGGCAGGCAGAAAACCCACGACAGAAGGCGTCAGCTACACACACAAACTAGGCGGCGTGTGACTGGAATGCGGCAGTTCAGGGGCGCCCGGCAGTCGGCTGGGCTGCTGAACAAGGCGATCAGCGCCTTCTTCGCAGCGGCCCACTCCAGTTTCGCCGGGACTGTTTGCGCTGCCACGAAGGAGACGCTGATCGCCTTGTTCAGCGGCCCAGCCGACTGCCAGGAGGCAATGCGGCAGTACAGGAGCGCCCGGCTTGAACCAGGAGGCGACGCTCATGTGTATGTCGTGTCACTGCGGACAGCGTTATCAAGATCCCTGCCACATTTGGATTAACACTCAGAACAATGCATGCTGACAGACCACTTCTTGGAGGGAATGCCACCAACAGTCAAGGATCAGCTCAGGATTGCTCTCATCGCGAACCCGATGACCTTAGAACAGCTGGTTGATGCGGCTCAATAATTAATGGCAGAAACCTCCCCGACAGTCAACGAATTGAAGGCAGGCGAACAAAGTGAACTTCGAAACGCAGTGGAAAAGTTGACTCAGGAAGTGGCCGCTTTGAAGGTGAGGAAAGAGGATAACTGTAACGATGTCTGCTATCGATGCAGAAGACGTGGACACTGGCGAAGATTTTGCCCACTTGGCAAGAAAAAGCCATACTTAAATAAACGTTTTAATTGTCTTTTGTCTAAGAAGGGAGATCCGGTAATAGGGGAAGTTGATAAGATGGCAGTTCAGGCTAGGTTGGAAATCAGTGGTAGCTCGGAGTGCTGTTTAATTGATACTGAGGACACGATTTCACTTATTAGGCCGAGGCGGGAAAGATTGTTCAGCCGTATGTGATGGTCGTTCGAACAGTCGGTGGGTTTACTCTCAAAATTAGTGGCCTGGCAGAATATGATGTTCGGATCGATGGTTACGTAGTCAAACAACCTTTCGTCGTTTCCCACGACGCAAGTCAGAGCATACTGGGAGCGGATTTTCTTGACAGCGCTGAGGCCATGATTGATTTGAAACATAGTAAACTAGTATCGAAGTATGGTGTGGTTCCATTAATAAGAAAACGCAAACCCCAGCATGGACAACTTGAAACGACCGCACCCAAAGCAATACCAACCTGTGACAATCGGTTGCTGAATGAAGTGGTACGCAAATTCCCAAAGTTGTTCACCACGGATCAGGACCCATATGGTTATTGTGACTGGATTGAACAGGAAATCTCCATCAAGAGTGATTTCGACCATTCGGGCCCAGAAGAACTCCGGTTCACCTGAAGCCGGAAATCGAGCGACAAGTGAAAGACATGTTGAAGGAGGAAATTATTGAGGAGTCTGATAGCCCATTCAATTCACCTGTTCCGTTGGTGAGGAAGCCCAATGGGAAATTTCGATTTTGTGTCGAGTTCAGAAGACTCAACGAGATTACAGTCAACAAAGTCGTAGCAGTTCCAGCCGTGGCAGAAATTTTCGACAAGCTACAGAACGCCCGGATATTTACAGTGCTAGACCTGCGGTCGGGATATTGGCAGGTTCCAATCAAGCAGTCGGACCGAGACAAAACGGCGTTCACAGTGGGAGAAAAGCAATATCGCTTCAAATGTATGCCGTTCGGACTGTCAAGCACCCCTTTCACGTTCAGACGATTAATGTTAAAGGTGTTAGACGGACTGAACAATACGGTGGTCTATGGAGACGACATAGTCATCTACAACGCGAATGAGAAGGAACATATACCACACGTTTCAGCTGTGTTGCAGAAGATTGAACAAGCCGGCCTACGAATCAACGGTTCAAAGTGTCAACTGACGAAACGAACTGTAGTACTACTCGGTCACAAGGTCGGTCAGGGTGAGTTCCAACCAATTCGTGAGAAACTGCTGGTGATCGAGGTCATTCCAGTGCCAACATCGAAGAGGACGTTGCGACAGTTTCTCGGTGGCGTCGGATTCTACAGTAGTTTCATCAAAATATATACTCTGGTCCAACTACTGAATAGCAGTGTTGTGTGTAGTGTAGTACGATCGCTCTTCCCTACTACGACGCCATATCATCCTCACTCACATGGATTGACGGAAAGAAACAATCACACAATCAAGGAATGGTTGGCAGCAAAACGAGGGAACTGAGAGGAAACACTACCATTGATTCTGTTGGCCCATCGTTGTTCGCCACAAGGAACAACGAAGAAATCGCCGTTCGAGCTAATGTACGGGCGCACACCAAGCTTGCCAGTCGATCAAGAGATTGGCTTATGGGGAGACCGACAGATGAGCACGCGTGAATTGGCAGAAGCTCGGAGAGTGGCCATCCGAAACTTGGCGAACGCACAAGAAGCTTCTAAGGAGCAGTCAATCGCAAGGTTGTCGAGTCAAAATGCGGTATTTGAAATTGGTTCGGAGGTTAAATACAGAGACCGGCGGTGTCCGGCTGCAACAGGACCCGGATCTAGGAAGTTCCTGGCAAAGTGAAGAGGACCTTATGTATTAGTGGACCGTCGTGTTTCAGTATATCTAATTGAGAATGGGAAGAATGAACATCGAGTGCACGGAAGCCAGCTTTGTGAATGGTAAGAAACCCCGAGCAGAAGATAATGCACACCTGGAGCATTGACGTCCCCGAGGCCAGTAAGCAGATCGTCGATAGAACGAAAGGAACCTGAACGGTTTTTGCTGCAGCTGGAACAATCTTTCAGGGGGGAGAAATGTAGTGGGGAGGAGAGATCGCACTGTATTGTTCACACAATTGCTATTCAGTAGTGAGTGCCAGATTTTGACATTGAAGTAGCCGTAAGAAAAATACAAGAAGAAACAACGGAGTGAAGCGTCGCATGAAATGGTTCTTGGTACGTAAAGGAACTTAGCGTTGACATCTGTGGCAACCGTGACAGTCTTGGGCCAGTACTGTATGCAGATGGGTGTTTTTGTTTGTTTCCATGTTGAAACGCATAAACCATGTGTTGTTTTCCTGAATATATAACCCTTTCGCCATCCGTTCTACTGGCTTACACCACTAGGGGTTGATCCAGCTAGCAGTCATAGCCCAATTTTAGAGACGTATGTGTTACATACCGGTATATTTGAATAATTTTCATAGTGAACTCAGAGACGATATAGGTAATGTAATAGGTTAGGTGGCTAC
>JTDE01009173.1:0-14760 GCA_014338405.1 Paragonimus skrjabini miyazakii | reverse complement strand
CACGAGGGATGGCGTCTCTGAACAGCGACTTGATTGATCAAAAAGACCCCATTCAGGCGGACGACACCTGCCCACTATAATTAATAGAACGGCCAGGCTGTTGCTTCATCACCACGTGGTGGTCTCGGTATATAATGCCCAGTACGGTGAACGATCAATTGTCACACGGAATACGTGACCCCACCATCGCAATTTGTGCACCATGATTAGTGGACCAACCGGTCGTACATCCCGAGCGTTTCAGAATACGCGCCGGGGAACGGCCACATTGCGCACGCGATCAGTCCATTTAACGCGGGCTATTTGCCGGAGGCAGATATGGTCAATCACAGCAAGCCTGTTGATATCTTCCTCGCAAACAGACCACGTTTTTGAATCAAAAAAACAGAACATACGCAAGCATTATACACCGCTACCTTGGGCAACGGCCGAACGTCTTTTCGACACCACAGATGACGCCGTTTGGCCATGCCAGCTCGTGTCTTTCCTATCTTTGTTGATATCTCACCAGCAGTGTCACAAGCTGACGACATAGTGCTACCCAAGTATATGAAACTGTTCACAGTCTCAAGCGGATTACCTGCAATGAAAAAAGTAGGAGTGGAAATTCCCCAGTCATGAAGTTGCACTTTGCACTTTGAAGGTGCGAAGTGCATTCTATACAAACCAGCCCTGTCACTCACATTGTCCAGCATGGTCTGCATATCTTCGACAGAGGGGCTAAGTAAGACAATGTCGTCCGCATACTCCAGATCGGTCAATTTAGCGCCAGGAAGAAGGTCAACACCGAGTTCACTGGACTTCTCGAACGCACCCTCCACAATGTTGTCCAGGATCCCACTTGCACCGACACGACGGCCAGTATAACTACAATTAGTAGAAAACCATTTTTGCTATTCTCGAATAAAAAGCTCAATCCATTACTTTCCACTTCTTGATCACGTGAAGCTCATTGCCTTTGCGCAGGCTTTTAGTTTACCTGAGTTTAGGCTCCATTGGTCGCCGTCATGTTCGCGGCCGGGTGGAATGGAGTGATGATTACTTAAAAGGTTTATCGACGTGACGGAAATCCAGATCTGCAGAGACTGAACAGCTCCTTTGTCACATAGTTCTTGGCAGCAAGCTTCCACGGCTGCTACAATCTGTTTCCAATATTCGTTAGGTTGTCTCACCTGACATCATGGACTACAGGCTTTACGAAATCAATCCTCAGGTAGTGGGTGGCGACTTGGTCCACCTACGCGAGGTGATCCAAAAACGCATTGTTTCCGTCTATTGTGTTGGAAAGCACAACTTCAGTTGTAGAGCGTACGGAAGATGCATAAATATGACGGTCAGTCATATTGTCACTGATTAACGTTCGGGTGCCGGAGCATCGTTCAGCTGCTTCCCATCAGTAGCGAGGTTACTGAGTTATGCGCCCACATTATTGATATTATGAATTCTCTGTACATCGCTCTGTTGTCTATCATTAAGGACGCGAAAGCGCACCAATTCCTGTATCTATGATCGGTCGTTTTTAATTTTTAAAGTCTTAATGTTAGTGTACGTTTCCACTTCTTGCCACTTCACGCGATCATACTATATCTACAGACAGGAGATCCCTATAAAAGCGAAAAACTATGCAAGCACGATCAATGACACGGCTTGAGTCAAAACTGCTACTCCAGTGGAAATTAGTATTTGACAGCAAAACGGCAGACTCGGTTGGTTTGCACGGGGGGTTCTGATGTGACACTTCCATACGTTTCGCTGAAGTGCAAAATTTGACGCAAAGTTGCGAGGCGTGCACAACTAAAATGGCTGGTCACCGTCGTCGGGTTATCACATTGAAACATCGGGCAATGCCATACTACCAGCAAACTGAATGTCGCCCCAGTGTTTATTCCGTCTTTGGAGACCAAATCTTCCTCATAATCACCATCACAGGCAGACAAACACCAGTAGATCAAATAGAATATGACAGAATGGCCTTTGAAAGCAGGTGAATTATGGGTTACAAAGGTGTATACAAGTAAACGTCCATGTCGATGCACCTTTGTCTAGGTACAAAGTTTGATGGTCCGTAAGCGGCTAGCTCACTGGAATCCAAAGGACGAGGCCTTACCCTGCCATTTGGTTATAAGTACGACCCCAACATGACCGTGATTTTTCGTGCGATCGGTATCAAGGACGCAGAGAATGATGTAACAGCCGATAAGACTGTCTAAAACTGAGTAGTAACTAAGAATATGGCAAAAACTGTGAACGCGTTTTGGAGACAGTAAACGCTCAGGTTCAGATAACAAGAGGTCCGTTGGCAAAAGTTATTGACCTACCTGCCTGGGTGTCTGAACACCAAAAACGCGACGGTTATCAGTGCTTTGGCTCTGAGAAGTCAAAAGTGGAAGCAAGGGGGATGGAAAATTTCGACGTAGCAGAGCAATAATTTCGAAAGGTTCTTTATTACTTATGCATAGGAAGGAAGCGGCTCGTACAATACTAACCAATTTCCCTGGCACAAGGTTTATTTAAAACCCCCCACTCGATGCAAATAACGCAGTTCTGATCCACTTACGAGGGAAGGGGGCACGGGACGAAGACGGAATCAACAAAACACGGACGTGTTGTTACAGTTACACGTGACATAGATACTCAGATTTATTCAGTATGTTCAGGCTTTTAAGAAGTATGAGCACCTTTTGGAACTTGAAACTGAAACCTACTTGGAAGGCTTTCCAAGCACCTTTCTACTTATATGAAAGAAAGCAGAGTTCCAACTGAAGATATACTTCAACATCCGCTGTGAAAGTTTGTTGTATAAGTTTCATCCTTGAGTTGGTAATCTGTTCGCGTTTTCCATTTTAGTTGTCATACGCCAAATGTTAAACGAATAAAGCCTATCATACAAGCCTCTCACCATTCTGCTTCTGACGTGAGATCGTTGGTTTGCATAGTCGAATCTGATTGCTTAAAACCAGTTATTCGTCTAACAAATACATGACGTGCTCAGCCGTTTGATGTCGACCTCAATGCAGTTAACTCTCCTAAAGAATGGAATCGTTTGGGTTGTACGTTCACTAATTTATTGTCATCCTTCGACAGTTTCAATCCCAACAAATTGATCACCTAAGTTAACTGCAGCTCATACTCGGTCTACTAATGTACCGCCGAATGCGATGGTTATGACGATGCAACCTCCACATTACGGGATCTCTATGTGAAGCCGGAGAACGAAGTATTCGCTTGCTGTCTGCTAATGACTTGTAAACAAGAAAGTGAACCAGTTTGCTCGAAGACTAAGGTCGCTTGCGATAAACTGTAAATTTGAAACCACTACAGCTGAGCAGAATCGAGACGATGCAACACGACATGTTCTCATAACTGGCTTATTGTCTATTAAAATCTGTCAGAGGCTGTCGGAACAAGAAGTCATGGACTTTCAGAGAGTTCTTGATCACCATAGATTGCTTCAACTGATAGAAAGGCAGTCCCAACTACAACAGTCTTCTCCGACCAACACCTTCACAGTCGGGGTATCAGAAAGTTCGTCTAGCCCTACCAAAATGCCTGATTTGGCGGCCTCCAGCTCGTTCACTAGCAAATACTTCTAATATGTTTATGACTAACGCCCCCGTTCAAAGTTACCCGCTAGAGGTGGGTCAGAAGATTTGCCTGATATCCCGAAACCGATAGTTCTATTTCTCCATCATCCATGTGTCCATTTCAATTGTCACTTCAGCGGCAGTTGTGTACTGTTCTTCAAATGCCGTGGTTGATCTCAAAGTTAACGGAACTTGCTTACAAGCTTTGATAGATACTGCTGTTCCGAAAATCATGTAGCGTCCTCCGTAGTGTAGCAGAATGACTGGAAAGTTAGCAAACCTCGTAACAAGATAACAATGGCCTCTGCTGCTATGTCAAGTGTCATGCGAGGTAACGTCTTAGCGTCTATGAGGCACAAGGATTCTGTGTGTGAGAGAGTGAGGCTGTCAGTAGTATCACACTATTGTGCAGAAGTTCTTCATGGTCACGACTTTCTTAGACTTAATAAAAGCGTAGAAATTCCATTCCGTGGGACAAAATCACTATCTCCAATCTGTTCACCGAACTCAGCTGACATCAAACCTTGTTTTTTTCAAAACCTGGTCCAAAACTGCAAGCTCATCGCAACAAAATCCAGATGGCACAGTTCAGTTGACGAACAGTTTATATGCGATGAAATTCGCCGTTTGCTTTCTGAAGAAATCTTGGTACTCGCTAACGATGGTGACAAAAGCGAATGGTCGGTGATAAGAGCCAAACGATTGACAAACATACCTCCTCAGATGCTTATACTCCTCAAAAAATTGACGAGACGATAGAACGCATCGTCACAAACAAGACGTATTACACTCTGGATCGAAAGGGTGCTCGTCATCGGGCTCTAATTCGGGAAGAGCAAAAGCCCTTTACGGTTACGTCGGATTCCAATCAGAATGACAAACAGCGCGGTTTGCTTCCAATAGACTATTGACAATATAACAGCGCGCAAACGATTAGATGAAAGATGAGACATGTAGGTGAACATACATTTTCGATAAGTCATCTTCAGGCCGGTAGAGCTACATAAGGAGTTAATAGAAGTAGGTCGAGATATCGATCAGACTCGATACAAAGAAATGGGTTCTCTGGTCAATCAATTGGTGATGACTTGATTGGTCGGTTATGTCACGTTCGTCCGTTGGTCTGACGGCGCAGGTTGGCCGTCGATCCAGTAGATTTGTGTCCACGGTAGATGCAGCGCCGGAACAAACTGTTTTTGTTGACATAATACCGGGTCAAACAGCCTGATTCCAATAGTCTTGGCAGCACAAAGTGTTCTAATTCGGGCCGCTTTTGATGGGTTACTTGGCACGCGATATACCGCTTTTAAGGCTTGATGAGTTTTCACCTGGTGTCCGCTTTCAACCAGATGAGCGAGGAAAGCACTGTTGACCGATCGTGATTCTCCATGCCTCAGCCACCGTGCATGGTGTTCTCTCATTCTTTGTTAAAAAAACCCGAGGATTGTGGATGTGGAAAATTTCATACGGAGTTCAGTTGTAGCATAGGTCCCGGTAATTGTCTGGTTGAGCCTATTTGTCAGCCATTCTGCTGCGTTGTTACCCTTGAACGGCACTCAACTAAACACAGGCTTCTTTATTACGTCGTGTACTTCAGCTTTGGGTGATATTCTGATCATATTTCTGGCGATAAAACGTTCCGAACAGCCGTTATCATGAAGGACGTTCGTTATGAGTTCGAGCTCACTTTCTAACGTATCCACTGAACAAATTCTGTATATTCCATCAGCCAGGCAGCGCACTAGATTTCCCTTCTGTTTTAGGGATACAAAACTGCAAAAGTTTGTGTGCTGACCTGTCCACGTATTCTTGCGATGAATTCTGCCTTGAATAGTTCTGTCTATTCGTTTATGTAAGCGAACATCTAGGAAAGATATCTCGTTTTCAGTACCCGCCTCAAGTGTAAACTTAACTGACTGGTGGGCGCGATTAAATATATCGAGTACTAATTGCATATTGGTATCCGAACTGGTTACGATAAATATATCATCTACGTATCGGTGGTATTGACTGAACTGACTGATGGTGGATAGAAGCGTGGTGCGTTCAAGCTTTCCTATGAATATAACGGGCAGGAGAGGTCCGAGCGGGGATCCCATTGTAGTGACCTGGAGATACCCCGGTCTGTCTGCTGTACGATGTGTAAAATCCTTCCTAAAATCCTAGCTCACATTGTACCTAGGACCTTAAGGATCTTTGCTTGCCGTCCGCTTGACGCATGCGATCGCGCTTGTTTGTTTGTATGCTCGTCGGCCTATGCGCGTCAAGGACGCCACACATTTTCTTCCGGCTTGCTCGCGCGCTCGACGGTCGGATTCTCAGTCACCCCAGCTACTTCGCGTATCGGTGTCGTTTAGCGCTGTTCGAGACCATCTGTAACTATCGTATAATATATTTGCGGTCTCCACAATTACCTGTATTTTTATTTCGCGTCTGGTATTATTGCGTATCCTTAAGGGAACGTTAATTTAGTGCACGTACGCACTAAACCATTGCTACGCCATCTGTCTGCCGACACAGCACACCGTTGAACAACAGTTGTACATCAAATGTGCAACGGAGCAAAAGCTCTTTTAATTTCAATGGTGGTAAACCAATATCGATTCCGGTCTCAGACACGTAGTCAAAGACACGTAGACACAAACCTACCGGATCGACGGCCAACCTGCGCGGTCAAACCAATGGACAAGGGTGACACAACCGACCAATCAAGCCATTACCAATTGACTGACCAGTGACCTAGTTTCTTTGTAACAGGTCTGATCGATATATCCATCTTACTCCATTAACCCCTTATATAATTGTACCGGCCTGAGGATGAATTATCGAAAACATATGTTCGCCTACATACCTCTATTCTCAATATCAATAACGGGCACATTTGGAACGATTAGAGGATATGTTTCTTCTGGCTGACAGTACTGCGGTATATGAGATCAACTTTTTTGACTATAATCTCAGTCTTGGGAAGTTCCTAGACGTAGTCAGAAAATACGGGTTGACTATCAATGAGTCAAAATTCATCACCGCTGCTTAACAAATCAAACTTGTGGTGTCCCCAAGAGCTGCACCAGACCAGATCCGGAACGCATGAAACCTCTACAGGACTTAGTCCCTTTCCTTACCTTGAGCTCCCAGCAACGATTTGTGGGATTACTTACCTACTATTCATGTTGAGTATCTCACTTCTGTGATAAAATTCATAAACATGCGCACAACAACACATTCCCGTTATTCAGTGTGGCCAGGGAATTCATTTATATTCCAAAAGACGAGCTGTCCAAAGCCGCTTTCTCAATTATTCAGTGAGATACTCCACTAGTTATCGAGGCAGACCTCTCTAATATGGCGATCGCAGTCACTCTGAATCATAATCGTTGACCGGCAGCCTTCTCGCGTAGTCTGACGTCCAGCGAACGGTATCATTCCGCCACAAAAAAGAAAGTGTACGCTGTTGTGGAATCTGTACGTGATTGGAAACATTTCCAACTTCGCGCTCTGTCGCCTTCATCTGCAATAATCAGCATAGAGAGAAAGTCAAGAACTGCAAAGTCAAACGTTGGAAGGCTGGACCTGTCGTTATTCAACTTCAGTGTTGTGTATCGCCCTGGTAAATATAAACGAGCAGCGGATGCACTCCCACGCAATTTTAGCAGAACGCGCCCATGAACATTTCGAGAAGAAACCATCCAATGTACTCCGTGATATGCAACAATAAGATTTGATCGACGCACGCATGTTTAAGCGCACCAAACTAACAAGAACGGTCATTCCACGCCTCTGTGTTCTCCCCAAAGTTCACAAAAATAAAGTACTCGTAAGACCATTTCGCAATATGTACAATTTTGCGTATCATGACTTAGCCCAGTGGCTGGTGGAGCTGTTGGAACCAATCAAGTCGCAACTGGTCCCATTGAGATGAAAAGATACCTTTGATTTTCTCGACACCGTTGATTTAGTGAATATCAAGAATTAAGAAGTGGTTTAACCCAAGGTAAAATCGTTATTCTCAAACGCGTTGTTAAGGAAACCTATCGGTTATCTGTGCGTTTACATTGAAAACTGACAACTCAACATCGGCATTCTCGTCGCAAAACTGAAAGAGTTATTATTATTCGTGATTCAAACGCCCAGTTTCAATTTGCTGGAAAGCTGTATGGATAACGTGGTGGCCTAGAAATGGGCCCCCGTTAGGCCCGTTTTTCGCGGACATAATCATGGCCAAACTAAAAACCTACGGACTACGTCAAGTTATCGATACTTGCTGTCTCCGTGGGCGCTATGTAAACGGTATATTTTGCTTGATAAACTACAAAATGATATACAGTTCCAACTAGCTGACTTTAACCGTGCGCACCCCAACATCTTATTTACTGTCAAATTAGTGGTGAATAACTACCTATCATTTCCTGATTTAGCCATGCCCCGTAAAACCGATGGATCAATTCAACGGGCGCTTCATAGGAAAGAAGCATAGATTGGCCGGTACATACACTTTCTGAGTTTTGTTCCGCTGAAGTATAGACGGAATTCAGTTTGCTGCCTAACAAGCTGAGTCAAAAGGATGTACATGTCAAATACTTCATCGGATGGGCTCCAGCACCTTCGAGATGTGCTAAGCCAAAACGGATATCCGTAACGATTCCTGGGCAAAAACATGAATCCAAAAGTGAAACATGAAATTGTTCAGACGGTGGATAAAAATCCTGTCTTCATCACCCTATCACGCAAAGGGGAAGCTATCACTGAAACTATCACCCGCTGCTTTTTTAATGCAATTAAGAGTGCCTACCCTGCAGCGCGGGTCATCTTATCGTTTAATACCTGCCAGGTACCGGTGCCACAACTCAAAAATAGCTTGTCCAAGTTTTCTTCGTCCTTTCGCATTTATTCTCTCATCTGTTGCTTTTAAGCAGGCTAAGCTGGGAGAACCACAAGGTGGCTAACAGAAAGGATTCGTTAACGCCCGGCAAATTGGTCTTGCAATGGATGGATAAAGCTCATTTCCAGTGCTATCGGATTTAATCCATTTGACAGTGGTCATCAGATGGAACTGGATGAAGCCGTCCAACTAGCCTATAAGGTTTGTCAAGCCCACTCCAGAGCTGTCAGATTGCTACTGCTGTCGATGGCCGAAGCAGTTGCTATCAGACTATACAACCCTTGTGTGTGTACCCATAACATTTCATTCAAACCCTCTATCTTCCTCGGCTAACTATTTCACAGTCATTCGAAACCCAAGAAGGCGTGCAACACTTGACTTCGACTAATGCATATCACGCAGCATGTGAGAGTGATAATGTCGCACATTCATTAACGCTCCCACCATAATCTAATAAACTGTGATTCGCCCCATGTCCGTGAGTTTAATGGCTTATTTGGTCTGTTCTAATTTTTCATATATAAAACGCGTGTACCTTACTTATTTGTAAAAACCTAATAAGAATGACTGAAAACGGCCGTTCGCATAGTTGACTTATGAAATATCGACTCGAAGGGACCGCACGAATAGCTTTTTCATCCCAGCGTTTCTTGGTTGAGGCAATTCGTGCGCGCCAGAAACCTCCCCTTTTCTGTTGAAGAAGTTAGGAGCATCGCAGCCAAATGTTTTGAGATGTGAAATCAATTCCTTTTACGCGAAAGATCAAGGCTTGCTCGTAAAGACCACACAGCAATTGTCCGTTTTATCAGTAACTCACAATCGTTAAGTATTAACAATTGTTGATGAATGTTCTTGACTCCCCTCTGTTTTGGCAAGCACCGACCCGACTAGCGAGACCGCTACTAAATGATTTTGTTAGGTGTTTTCGTTGCTTGACACTCCGGCGTACATTCAATCTGATCACATTAGTGAACTAGTGTTCAACGGTTTCTTTACGAAGGGGGGTCACGACATAGTAGGCTGACATCACACAACCCCGGAGGAAGGGGCCAGTGGAGCGTTTGAAGCAAAGGCTGTGGAAAACCGCGTTGTTCGCCCTGAAATCTCGTAGGATGGCACTCGATCAACGAGACTTTGTTCTTCCTGGTGCATTACACTCTGTCACATCACTTTTGTGCATCGTGGTTAATGTTACACCACATGAAAGATTGTTCCTCCATAAGAGCTCAACTTACTTCGTGCAACCCACAGTACGGGCACGTTCACCTTCCAAATGAAAGAGATGAAACAGTTTCCGTCCACCAATGGATCCCAGAAGCAGAAATCATGTCTACGACACCCGTGCAGGGGTTACCGGCACTTCCACTCGACTAGCGTGCATCTGTGCCTTCTGATTGCCTCCCCATCGCAAAGTAGCATAGGTGTTCCTTCAGTTTACGTACATGACACTGAGATAGCTTCCAGTTCCTCCAACAACAATCACCCCCGTAACCTTGAAACGTTAATTAAACAGCAACGGCGTGTTTATCCATTCCGTCTGAGAAACAGACACGCATGAAACGATTGCACACTGACGCTAAGCACCGAATATTCTGTGTTCGGTCACTGTACGCATGCTCTATCACTTCCCTGTGAACTTCAATTTATTATCTAATCACATTTCTCAACGGGGGAGATAGTTGAAACATTTTGTTCGCTCCATCCTTGAGCTGGTGATCAGTTTGCGTTTTCCATTTTACTGCCACGTGTTAGTGGCTAAACAAATAAAGTCTATCATACGGACCTCTCTTCCACTTCCTATTCGAAATCGTTCTTCTGCACGGTCCAATCTAGTTGTCTGCAAAAATATCGCGTTTACAGTATGGTGTTTTACCACATCATTACTTCTACGCAAGCAGTGAAGGATCCTGCACCCCCACAAACGCATCTAGCTTACCTCAAGCTCTTATTTATTGAACTGCTCGACAGGGTAGTGACTGAAATGACGAAATTCAATGTCTGAATAGTACCGTCGGTTAGCGGAGTAGAACAGTGCACGCAAAGATGAATAACACCATGAAAAACCTTCAAAGAACATCTAAGAACTACCAGCTGAACACCACTCACGGCTGGTTGCAACCTTCGCATTTCAGCTAGCCACTTTTGATGAAAGAATTCAGCCAGACTTTCTTTTTAACAGTAGTTAATAATGCTTGAGGAACACGTCCCCGGTATTTGAGTGGTTGAAATCAATGAACTGAAGTCCAACTTTGTTCGCAACCTTTTGAAGTATCAGCGCTAACCACAGGTGTATTGCTGTAGGCGAGAGCGAGTGTCAGGTTCATCGGCGTATGTTAGAGGCACCCCAGTATATGTGTATACTGCTTGCAAGTGGGTCCTAAATGGAATAAATGAACACCACTGGGTCAACGTATGTGAGTAATGGCTGAAAATAAACCCAGCCAAGAGATAGGAAAGATTTTTTCAATATGAGGAAAATTTTCACTCAGTATTGTTCAGTAATGCCTTTCTAGGCTGTCTTCCCAACGTGGAAGAATAAACACGAAAATATGGACGAATTACCCGATCTCCCTTAATACTTATCCTTATGACAGACACAGTCCTTTGGACAGTGTCGTAAACGTTGTCATAGCATTCACCAAAAAACGTATGAACACTGGTTAGTAATAGGGGTGGCTTAACAAGTTGACAAGTGAATTTGTTATGATATTGTAACTTTAAACAGCCATACCACGACAGTGATTCCGTGAGCACCTTTCAAAATAAACTGCAGTGTGTATAAGATGAAGGCAGAAAAGGCACGGAGTACAAGATCTCAACCGTATACCCACATCTACCGTTCGATCAAATTCTTGGATTGGAATGCCTTCTTCTCCCTACTAATTTCTTTAAATTGGAATATGTTCTTTCTAATATCAGACCCAAAATTAACAACCGAGGAATTTTTCAATCACTTTACATTATGCGTCGAAATATTCGCCCCCATGAAGTCAAAACGCGTCGATTTGTGGAATTTATGGAATCCTTACTGAAAAAGAGATCGACAAACTTAATATACTTAAGTAAATGCACAGAAGAACATTAGATTTCTCCCCAGTAATGCAAATGAGCAACATATTTGAATAAACAGAACATGGATTGCAGCTGCGTTATGTTAACAAAAAGAAGCTCGCACCCTGTAGTGAGCAAAGAGGCGTGAAACTACTGCAACTGATGGGACGGAGAAAGTCCATGAAGGATTCTTCTATAAAGGTTATAACTGTCAAAGATAAAACGATTGTTGAAGACCCTGTTGAAATGTGTGAAGTATTCAACTCCCACTCTTCTATTGCATTTTGCTTGGAAAACACCATATTGTCCGTTACTATGCCATTAAAAACGACCGAAGTTCTGAGTGAAGTTCTAAGTAATGATAAAATATCCACTTACAGTTAGCTACCGTTGAACCCCCAATCCATCCTGTACCTGATGGTACCCCATCAGTCACTATCAGTCAAGTGGTTGAGGTTATACTCACCATTTTGCTGAATTTGTTCAGGCTATCACTGTTATCTACCACATTCCCTGCCCAGTGAAAAAAGTCAGTTCTCATGCATCTTTACAACAGTGGTCCAAGACAGGAAATTAGTAAATATCGTCCCATCAACCACACACCAATCTGCGCAAGAATGTTCAAAATGATAGCAAAAAAGCACATTGTGGAATTCTTAGGGTTAAAAAAACCTCATAAGCTTATCGCAGACGGCTTCCTTGGTAAATGTTCCTGCATGACACTTCAAGTGGAATTTTTAAACCATATATCGATATCTTCCGATGCAGGAAATGCGATGATTATCATACACCTTGACACGCAAAAGGCTTTTGATCCTGTTGATCAAAATAACATCTCCTGGCACACATAATCCCTTGTACAGCTGGATTTCGACATATCTTGAAGGCCGAATCTAAACAGTCAGAATAGGAGGGCACTGCAAAACACCATATTCAGTTACAAGCGGTGTGATTTAAGCAAGCGTGCTGGGTCCGTTGCTTTTCTTCGTGTATATAAATGACGCATGCGATGTTATTAAACATGACAAACCTTTTTTGTTTGCTGACGATATCAAAATCGTTTGCATAGTCTGCCAACCTAGTTACATCGCTTTCTGTCTACAAAATGTACGACAGTATCTAGCAACATTAAAGTCGTGGTGCGAAACATGGCCCATGACGTTCCCACCAGATAAATCAAACGTTATCAATTATGGTTGTCAATACCCGAAGATTCAGTCTCACAGGATGGTCATAATATTCACAACGTCACATCCGTTTCAGATCTAGGAAAATGGCACTCGACCTCCTTTAATTTCTCAGAGCAAGTACGCTTTCAGGTAGCAAAAACTAAAATGACAATAGGCTGCAGCAAAAGGACTACCAGATGCGAAGGTGGCTCTTTTAAGAATGTGTACTCAACCTCAATCTGAGTATTGCACATTCATTTATTGGCAACCACGCAAATCTAATGGGCTAGTGCTAGAAAATCTCCATTGAGCACTTACCAGAGGCTTGTTAGTATACTGAGCCCCACTCACCTACGGAGAACACTGTGGAACACTTGGTACTGATCCACTTTTGTTACGAAGACTAAATTTAAATCTTACACTTTATTGTAAATTGATACACTCGGACGCCATCACTCCAGCTCTCCACATTCATTTTCGAGATATCTCCCCACATAGTCCAAGAAAAAAGATTACCTGTTGCCAACTCCGCTAACTTTTTTATTGAAATAGACTTCCGAATGAAATCGGAGACAGTAACAGCATTCAGCGTTTGAAAAGGACTCAGACAGCTATCTTGCGCTATCATACACAATGTCTATCGTCAAACTTTGTGTAACGTTCGATCATCTTTTTGGATGTGGTTCGGAAAGCATTTAGTCATCAGCAGCATATAATGTACGTATCCGTCCCTACTATCACGCTCCTATTGAAGACAGCTTGGCTGAAACATTTTATTGCGTCTCCACCGTCTGCTCCCACCCCATCTATCATTTGATTCATTGCGTGCTCATGAAACCGTTGGAAACTCAACACCGTTTTGTTCAGGTGCGTTACTGCGCATGCATTACATAGAATGCTGGAAAATATAAATTAGAAGGTTATAAAGCAAATTCAGTAGAACGACCTCAGATAGAGTTGTACTTAAAACACATACAGAAAGAAAAAACCGGATTACAGTTCACATATACACTTTTCCCACATATATGCATGCCAATTCGTAATAGCCTGTTCACTCCGTTAAGCCATCGTACCACAATTTATGGTAGCCGGTTTAATCGACAAGCATACAAAAGCTTTCCACAGAAAACCGTGGGAGAAAATACTCCTTTTGTTCACTTTGCATAATAGCATTAAGACATCAGTTCACCTCTTGTGCTGTCTGCCTACCTCCAACCACCCTTGTTAATCAATTAACAACCTTCGCGTGCTATGGAATATGGACTTTAGCTTAGCTGGCGGTCCTATAAGGAAAACTGACGCTAAAACACCGTACGGAGTTTTGATTAATCCATGACAAATAGTTCAGAATTGGATGCTGGTTAACCAATTGGCGCGAAATACTGTAACAAATGCTTTCCAGTATTATATACTTCATCAAAAAACATTAAAACATTAATATCGCACAAAGTTTTTGCCAGGAAAAGTTGCATACGTATTATCCTTTACATTACATGTGTTCACTCCATATTAGTCCATTTAACACATGATATTTCGTGCTTTTCCTTACTCCCAAAAACATCCGTTACGCAAGGAAAACTTCCGCAATGAATGGACGCTAAAAGCTCAGTTTTGAACAAATGGTCCCGAGGTTTTCAACTTTTGGACTTTCTAGCTTTTGATGAGGTCCTGCGCTGTAATCTGCCAGAATGTTTACCAAATTTTCAAAATTGTCGTCTTCCCTCCCCCAAGCCGAGTCAGTTCAACATTTTTCCGGCGCTGCTTACATCAGATAACGGTCAAGTTCTTGGAGGGTGCATTTACCCTGTGACATGCAAGCCGGCTTTCCTTACTCCGATTGTCCGTTACAGTTGCGGGCTACATTTGCGGCAAAATGAGGACTTAAAGGAACAACGTTCTTCGGAAGTAGGGATCTCAACGATAATCCTGTTGAAACACGCAAACAACCAGTGTCCACAATCGCAAGACACATCCTGACCACTGGTCATGTGATCGATCCGGCTTGTGCATTCAGAATCTTATTGTTGTATGACAGGCAGTTTCGTTGTGAGTAGTATACTACTCACAACGAAAC
>JTDE01009172.1:11685-23868 GCA_014338405.1 Paragonimus skrjabini miyazakii | reverse complement strand
CAGGAAGTCGAGGACGTTCCTGGCCAACTGATCCACGGACGGCGGATCGACAGGAGTGGACGGGCCAAAAGCGGCAAAGCGGGAGGTTAGCATCTCCATCAGTCGGATCTGCGACTGCATCATCTGCTTGAGATCTGGGTCAGCAGACATAGTTCAAGAGAGAGAACAAGGACAAAACAAAAATCCCGTCACCAAATGTTATGACCCTCGTGGTCAATGATAGTTAGAAAATGTCTAGCGCACGATAATACAAGTCACGGAACGTAGCACAGAGCTTAGCAATACCCGGAACCCCCAGAATAAAACAGAAGACCGTGACCTTAGCTGAGAATGTATTTGCTCTCAAACCGAAGGCAACAATACAGACGAACATCTGCATATATATATAGTCTTTTGATGGCCTTGAAGAATCCCACTTGAATTGATGCATTAAAAGTGGGATGGGCAAATCACAGACGCCGGGGAAACGTGCGCCAAAATTGAGTTTTGGCACGTTGTGGCGCGAAAAGGTAAGATTCAAAATCACAAGATATTAAGCGATAATATCTCGACAAATAAATCATTTTTGGGGAAAATAGACTTTCCCCAACAAAAAGATATAAAGTACTATATCTCACATATATACTTTCTCACATTTTATATATATGCCTATTCCTAATAACCTGTTCACCTTGGTAATCATCCAGACTATAATTAATGGTAGCCAGTACTGACTTTTAAAATGGCCGGCATACAAAAACTCTCCACAGAAAACCGTGGCAATATATACTCCCTCGTCTACCCTATATAAACTCATTATAATCTCAAGTCACATAGTGCGTTGTCTCCCTTGCCTCAACCTTTCCCCATTCTCCATTTTCCATAACTGTGGTGTGCTTTGAAATACATATTCTACCTTATATCTCACATATATACTTTTCCACATTTCATATATATGCCTATTCGTAATAGCCTACTCACCTTGGTAGTCATCCAGACTATAATTTACGGTAGCCAGTATTGACGGTTAACTTGGCCAGCACACAAAAACTCTCCACAGAAAACTGTGGGGAAAATATACTACTTCGTTTACCCCATATATTCTAAGTATAAACCTAATTCACATCGTGCGTTGTCTCCCCTGCCTCAACCCCTCCCCACTATCCATTAGTAACTGTCGCGTGCATTGAAATACGTATTCTACCTTAAACATTGACCATATAAAACAAACTGATGTCAAAAATACACAATAAACCCACTAAAACCTCAATTCATATCGTGTGTTGTCCCCCTGCCTCGAAACCCTCCTCATTAACCATTAATAACTATTGTGCACTATAAAATACAGATTCTATTATGAAACTTGACCCTATAAAACAAACTGAGGTCAAAACTTCGAACGGAGTTTTGATTATCACCTGATAATCAGTTCAGACGTTTCCGCTGGTTACCCAATTATCGCAGAATTCCACAACAATTATTTCCGAATATTATATACTTTATTGGAAGAACACAAAAGCATTAATAGCGCGTAAAGTTATTGTCAAAAAATAGGACATCTACAATAATCTTCATATAACATGTGATTACTTAACATTTTTCCATTTAACACAAGATATTGCTCTCTTTTTCTTATTCCCACTAGCATATGTGATGCAAGGAAAATTTTCGCGATGAATGGGCAGTCAAAACCCCATTTCGGCCAAGCGATTAACGAAATTTTCAACTTTCCGACGTTTTCGAGCCATCATCGAGGTCCTGCGCTGAAGTCTCTCCAATCATTCGCCTGATTTTGGAACTTCCCGTCCTTCTTCGCCAAAACTGAACTATTCCAACATTTTTCCGAATGAAGTTACGTCAAATAACGGTGAAATCCTTCGGAGATTAATTTGCACGTATTTCCCCGCGTGACCTTGAAATAATTGAAACGTCGTTTTTACCTAAACTTGTAAAAGGTAAATAATGTAACATCACATTTTTTGGACTGAATCCGTGGAACAGACGAACCACGTTTTTCCATTATGTGTGAATCAAACGTTGTAAACTGTGACTATTTTTCATCTGATCACGTCTTCTTTGGTCAACAGATTTCATGTTTGTTTTGTTATATATCCATTTGTTGCTTGTACCGCATGTAATTATTTGTCATGAATGCGCACATCCGAGCGTGTTCCTCACAAATGCGTTGAGAAACATATCATTATTAATATTATTACTCCTTCGTTTATCTTATATAATCTAACTATAACCCCAGTTCACATCGGGCGTTGTCTTTCCTGCCTCAAACCCTCCCCATTATCCATTGGTAACTGTAGCTTCGCTTTGAAATGTATATCCTACCTTAACCATTGACCTCATAAAAGAAACTGATGTCTAAACTACATAGTAAACCCAGTGAACCCACAATTCATATCGTTTGCTGTCCCCGTTCCTCGAAATCCTCCTCATTAACCATTATTAACTGTCGTAGGCTATGAAATATAGATTGTAGGCTAAACATTGACCCTGTAGAACAAACTGACGTCTAAACTTCGTACGGAGTTTTGATTATCACCTGCTTATCAGTCTAGAATTAGCTGCTGGTTACCTAATTATCGTAACATCTCATCTTTTGGACTGAATCTGTGGAACAAACGAACTACCATTTTTCATTATGTGTGAATCGAACGTTGTAAATTATGACTATTTTCTCCTTGAATACGTCTCCTTTTGTCAACAGATTTCTTGTTTGTCTTGTTATATGTCCATTTTTTGCTTTGTACCACATATAATTATCTGTCATATTTGCGCACATCCGAACGTGTTTCTCACAAATGCGTTGATGAAATATATATTATTACTTAGTCTGCAAATCCCACCGGCCTCCGCAACTCTCAACCACGTCTGTTCTGGAGACTTGGCTGTGTCGAGGCGGGAGTAGTCGAAACCGAAACCGGATCTGTACCAACGTCAGTCAATGCATTAGCTGTTGTGGATGTTGTTGGTCGTGAACCAATATTCACATCAGTTACCTCTCAAAACGCTGGCTTTAGTCTATAGATTGATATAACTTCGCGTTTACCCTTGCGTTCCAACGCAAACGTCTTATCATAACGCGTGGGTACGCAAAATGAACTTGTATAAGGCGTGTGGAAAGATCGTTGGGGAGTAACCGCATACACCAAAATGTGAGAACAAGTTGTCAAACGAGAATTTTCGTATGTTTGCGTCGGCTGTTATCTTGTTGTGGTCAGTCAGATTCGTCTCATGTGCTGGGCGAACCGCTCGCCGTAATCCGCGAAGTCGATGGGTCCCGTTGCGCGTGGGGCAACAATCTCTCCGGATAATCTTGAGGAGCACCCATAGACCAGCTGGGCGGGGTGGTATGCAGGTAGGCCTTCGGAGTGTTCAGGATATCTAACAAGACTAATGGCAAAATCTCGTGCCACGAAGTGTTGTTGCTAGCGGATAACGAACCTCTCAGTCACCGATGAAAACGTTCAACTGACCCGTTGACTGCCGAGTGGTAAGCTGTCGTGCAAATTCGACTATAGCCCAGTGTGTTGCGAAGTAACGTGAAGGCTAAGTCAAAATGTGATCTGCGATCAGTGGTCACTATGGCGGGGAAATCAGACTGGGCTACTCAACGCTCCAGAAATGTTCGTGCGATGGTTTCCGATGAGCAATTCGTAATTGGAATAGTTTCTGGCCAACGAAGGCAATTCAAGTTACGCAATTCAAGATATACGCACACCCATTGGATGATGACGAAGTTCTGATCAGGTTAACAGGTACATAGTAGGAACGCCCATAGGGGGCTGCGGAACTCCTTACCGTGGCACAGATGTGACGATTAATTTTAGACCGTTGGCACTGTATGCACGCTTTGGCCCATGTGTGGTCGTCGCGATTGACATTGTGCTAGACAAAGCGCACGGTAACCATTTGAACTGTCAACTAAATGTTCGGGTGAGACGTGTCCAACGTGTCAAAAATTCGGCGGCGGAAAGCCAGTGGAATAACCGGACGAGAAATGCCTTGTAAATTGTCACAAATAATCATCCCTTCGAATGAATTCATTAAAACGCTCTCTAGCTTAAGGGAACTGGACCGACCAAGTTGTTCTACCTCTGGATCGTTGTGCTGTGCAGCTGCCATTGATGCCAGATATACTGAGTTGTTTTCCGTGCCCGTTGTGGCATTGATGCACAGGAGAGCATCGGTGACTGGGTTCGCAACACCTGAAATGTGAAGGATATCGGTCGTAAACTGAGCGATATAATCTAGGTGTCGGGTCTCTCTAGGAGAGTACTTGTCGTTTGTCGAGCGTGGGGAGTACGTCAGCGGCTTATGGTCTGTGAAGACGATGAAGTCCTTGCCTTCAAGAACATGTCGAAAATAGCGGATGATGCGATATACCGCCAACAGTTCCTTTCCAAAGGCACTATTTCACGACTCGGTTGGTTGCAAACATTTGGAAAAAAAGCAAGTTCGCACCAGTTGTTACCGAGTTGCTGTTGCAGGACCGCTCCCACAGCTACGTCTGATGCATAGAGAGTTAGCAGTAAAGGGGCGGACGGATGATGAAGTGACAAAAATGCCATTGGCGATAGCTGTTTCTAAATTAATGAAGGCCTTTTTTGCGGCCATTGTAAATAAAAAATGAGCGAACTTTGCCCCTGATCAGGTCGGTGAGCGGTTGCATTAAATGTGCGCAATTAAAAATGAAACGACGATGAAAATTCACCAGACCATCGAAACGACGAAGTCGTTTGAATGATGTGGGTAGTCCACTATTGCTTGCACTTTGTCTGGGAGAGGTCCTATCCCGCTCGTGGATATACTGTGACCCAGGAAGGTTACACTGAGCATCCCGAACGAGCACTCAACTAGGTGTATAGTCACTCCATGACGCGACAAACGGTGGAACAACAAAGATAAGTGCGCGCAATGTTTCTCCTGTGAGGAGCTAGCGATCAAGATGTCATCCAAGTATGGATAGACACCGTCCAGTTCACGACACACGTCGTGAATAAAACTTTGGAACGTCTGAGCAAAGTTGCTAACATCAAACCGCATACGTAAAAATTCGAAACGTCCGAACGGTGTTATGACCACTGTTTTCGAGATGTCTTTGGGGGCTACAGGAATGTGGTTATGTGCACGCACTAGCTCAAATTTTGTGAATATTTGCATTCCTGATAGGTTTGCTATCAAGTCGTGAATATGAGGAATTGGGTACCTATCGGCAGTGGCCGTGTTATTCAATGCTCGACAGTCCACGCATGTACGCTAGTCGTTGTTCATCTTTTTAGGCGCATGTGCAACGTCAGAGCCTACGGACAGATAATGTCGAGTTGAAGAATATGCTCAAGTTCATCTTGGGCAATCCTCAGCTTACCGGGGGCTAAGAGTTGAGGACGACTTCGAACTGGCGGTCCTCGTGTGACAATGTGATGTGCGACGTCGGATGTCACGACCGGTAGTTCGATGGTGGAGCGGACCAGTTGAGGGAATTCGGATAAAAGTTTCCATGAAGCTCACAAACTACGGGATTGGCTAGCAATGGACTGATCACAGCCTTGTGCGACGGCTTACCTCGAAGATTTAGTCTTGTCGAAGTAGTGACCAGGCGCGATCGACGTGCATCTACCAGCAAATCGAAATGTCGGAGGAACTCGATCCCAACAATTAGGAAAGGTATATCAGCTACCACAAAAACCCAGCGAAAATTGCGTCCAAGACCAAAGTATATGATCTACAGTCGACGGCCAAAGGTTCCAATGGGCGTACCGTTTGCTGCTCGGAGTGTAGTGCAAGAATCTGACCGCGTGTCCGTTACCGAATGCGGGATGACATTAGCCTTTGCTCCTGTATCGATTAGGAAGCGTATTTTAGAGGTCAGAACATTTAGAAAGAAAAGGCGACTGCTGGTTGGCTGGCCTGTGGCTGTCGTCGCTAAAACACGCCGGCCTTCTAGTTTTAAAAGACTGTTACTACGACTGCTACATGATGATTGTCATCGTTCAGAGTCACCATCGTACGTCACATGGTACCAACAAAGATTGTTAGTCATTAGGTGGGGGTGGTGATCGATCACGCGTCGAAGGAATGTTCGATGGTGAACTAGTACGCCGAATGTTGGCACGAAGATTCGCCAGCTCGCTTTTCAGCTGAGCTATCTTAGCGTTTGGTTCCACAGGATTGCGTCGGCCGAAGCAGATAGATTACCTTACGGATGTTGCGGTAACACGAACAATAGTCCTTGTGTATACTTAGGCAGTTGTTGCATCCACAGCTCTTGTAAGAGAAACTCTGGCAACTGCGACTTACCTACTGCCTGTCGCACTTCTCCAAGGAGAACCGATAACTTCTTGTCCCCCAACTGCAACCGTAGGAGCAGTTGATCCAGACGCATTTTGTTGGACGGCTGTGTTTCTTTAAGAATTGTTCGCTTAGCCGACTCATAGCCATCAGTAGTTGTGCTTAGTAAGCTATCGCTAATTAAGTTTAATGTATCTCGGGGGTGCGTGGTATAACCTGCAAGAACTTGTCCGCGTCGCGTGTTATACACGGTTTGCTAAACTCTATTTCCAACACGGCGAACCAAAATTCTGAATCAAGATCTCCGAAAGCAGGAACAGCTAACATGATCAGCGACAGGGAAGACGCAAATTCTGGCGTAATGTCCATGGTGATCGAGTGGATGAGAACGATATAAAATTTAGTAAGTATATACGTGTAAACTATACGCACTCGAAACGTAATAAGATGGGGAAAGACACCGACATCTAATGTACAGTATAATATACGAAGTACGCGGGCTCACGAATTTGTAGGATCGAGCAAAACGAAAACGACCGGTTCAGAATAATACAACGAGTAGACAAACAGTATACTGTTGACCTGCGAGGTCAAAACGACAGTAAATGGATACCAATACGAAAAGATAACAAAGCAGAGCAACAAGCGTGCACGCAGCACAGTCGTACGTTAGAGTGCACGGAGTAGTTGTCGGAGAAATTATCCATTTCGAGGGATTCGGCTTTAAGGTCGTTCAAATAGGAAAACGGTACTTTTGGCGCGAATCCTGGTTTTAAATATTTTTGGCAATTTCATAATCGGAATTTCAAACATAGTGCGTACAGTACATAAATTGTAAATAAGCAGCGTCAACGGGAAAATTGGAATATATCGAACAAGTCCCAAAAGTATTAGCATGGTGATGAAAAACTATCCCGCCAATTTTGTGAAAACAACCCGTTATTGGCTCCAGCTCACTTTTACAAGTCTTATAAATGCAATCATTGTAATTTTCGAGATGACATGTAATCCTATGGCCTGAGAGTGCTTTATTTTGAGAACTTTTTAATAGATGGTCGAAATGGAATTACACGACCGTACAGTGTTGGCTTTGCACTTCAACAAGAACAGTAACATATCTGATAGTGAAACATGGGTGACAACATTTCCAGCTTCCTTGTCTGTACGATATTTAGACTTTTTCTTTTTGTTTGCAAGATTTCAAGTGGATACCGGTCGATGAGACGTTGCTCTTAGAAATTGTTAGAAATGACGCCATCGTTTGGTTGTTTCCATCTTCGTTGTTTATGGAACGGCCTAAAAGAAGGGTATCATGTACTACCCTATCATCGAGAATCTTCAGGAGTAAATTCTGTTTATTTTACTGCATTGTTTCAAACTAGATTGCGGTCGCGTTGCGTTCATACGGAACAATATACGGAAACAGATGACATTAAGCTGCCTACCGTTTACCGGGAGGTATACCTCTCGGTTAGTCACACCATAATGTTTAGACAGCAAAGCATTTATCGCTGTGCAGAAAAATATTCCAATCGGAATGACAATCAACGGAATCAAAGATGTTGATTACCATATACCTGAAACGCTTCAAATACAGGTCTTTCATCACTTTCTGCATGTGTTTGTTCTTCAACTTTTTTATGGTAAAAGTTTGGAATGAGCAGCTATTAGTGTTAACATATACTGGATACTCGGACGCTTATCAAAACTTGATTTATTCGGGTTGAAAGGGTACCAGTGTGAACGTATATTGCAAACGCTGGCGTTATTCTTAGCTTGATTTGATGGGGTTGAATCATCTTTATGTGTGAACCTGTACTTAATACACAGACGTTCTTCATAGTTCATAGTTCATAGTTCAGTAAATCAGGTAGAAGCATCTACCAGCGTGAACGTAACCCGTATTACGAGACGTTGTTGGTTTTCTAAGTAAGTCGGGTGGAGCAGCTACCGGTGTGAAGGTATAATACATGCTGAGACGTTATTCGTAGCTTCAGTGAATGAGGTTATAGCATACTGAGACGTTAATAACAGCTCAGGGAGTTCAGGTTGAAGCAGCTACCAACGTGAACCTATACAGCACACGCAAACGTTATTCATAGTTCATGTGGATATAAGTTTGAAGCAGCGACCAATGTGAAAGTATACTGCATTCCGAGACGCTGTTGATAACCTAAGTCAATCGAGTTGAGCAGCTTTTAGTGTAGACGTATATTGCCTGCCCAAAAGTTATTCATAATTCCAGTGAATCAGGATGAGGCAGCTACTGGTGTGAACGCACACTGCATATTTAGACATTCTTCATGGGCCAGGTCAGTGGGATCCTTCTCTGAGTAGATCAGAATCAGCAATGTTTAATAATGAATCCAAGTATATTGTACTATATACAACTCTTACGTGTGATATGAGGTGGAGAACAGTTTGACGAGTGGGTTCGCAGAGTTTCCCTTCCCGAGTATGAATATGAATTGGTACTTGACAAACAGCCAGGTTCCGACACTGGCGATAGACTGAAAGTGTAATGGATATATACTGCAACCGGCTCACCCGAACATATCTTCAAGATTTCCTGTTTACGTAATTCATTAAACTGAAGAATCTTTGAGGCGGGGATCTAAAGGGTAAAGATGGGCAAGTGATAACTACCGATTTAGAAACTTAACTTTAGTGGCAGTCCGTATGCGAAGAAGCAAATAACAGTCTTCTCACACAATTACAGGGATTCCTTCTTGCGTTACAAAACCTTCTGTACGTTTGAGTCAAATAGCTGTCAATTAGATCGAGATAGTGACCTGAAGTGCTTCTCAGCAAACGAACGTTTTTAAACGATAGATAAGAAATGACGTAAAATAGCTATACCTTTTGGTGAGCCCGTAGGCCTCAAAAGCTGAGACGCCTTACATCCCAAAACACAAGGGCATTGCGTGTTTAGACAATCCTGGAACATCTGCGATAAAACTTGGCTGTCTAGGGGTTAAATAATCGTCATACGATAAATAATAGAACGGGTAGACAAGTCTCGCTGAATTCTGAAGTTGGTGAAAATGATGACCAACAGTTGTTAATAACGGATGTCTCAGTGACACGTTATTTTGACAAGCTGTGACTGCCATGTTAGAAGGAGTGCTGTCAACAGTCATCGCAAGACACGAGGTGGAATCTAAAACGCGAAGATTACTCACAACTTTAAGAGGTCTGTGACAAAATTCGGAAAACGACGATAAACATAAACTATGTACTTTGAGGGTGATTTTGAGCATATCATGGGTCCATGTGGCATTTGCATCATACCACATCGAAGACCCATGGTCGGGAAATGGTGGAGCACCTGAAGTAACAATTTGTGATCTTGTAGCGACTATTATAACTGATATTTTTCACAGTCACATTCACTTGTACATTCTTGATGATCTATCCGTTTTGTAATATCTGTCCCGTGCCTCGGTAAATTGACATGCTTTCCCTGTACACTCTGTTTTTCAGAGACGACACAAATACACGAGGGTCAACCCGCTGAGTCCTTGTTTTTGATTGTCGACTGGTTTTCGATTGTGACGACAGATTGGGTGTTAGTCTATTTGACCATTACCAACAATCTAACAGTTGGATAAAACACGGTGGAATATCGCACAACATAGAGATATGCTTCTGATGTTTGTGACAATATTGACCAACAGTTATTAGAAACAGAATTATGATTTTCATGTCCATTGGTTGAAAATACCTGAAGATTTCACTGGCCCGCTGCGGTGTGATTTGTGAAATAGTTCAAAACTCATAGTTGGATGTTGTACCTAAGGTATTAAGAAAGCTCGCATGATGCATGTTGTCCGATTGTTTGTCTGCATTCCATGTGACTGCGGCGCGAACTCGAATGCATACGTGTGTCACAAGCTTCCCGTTTAATCGTTCGTCGACGTCCGGTCCCTGGTCTCTCTAGATAATTTATGTGTCGGTGCCATTTTTTAGCGCTATAAGAGACCCTTTGTATATTTCGAGTAATAAATATTCGGTCTGTTCTTTCAACGGCTTCTTTATATTTCGCGTCTGGTTAACTCATACTTGGGAAAACGACTCAGTGCAACGTGCACCAAATTGGTGACTCCGTATTAAAATCTATTTTCTTTCATCACTGTTCTTTCGGTTAACTTGAATTGGTGAGCACTAGTTATAATCAGTTTCCTTCCAGAATTTTTGTTTCGGTTCACTATAAACTGGTGAGCCTGATCGAATGATTTGTTCCACTGGTATACCTTTTGTATAACTGTGAGTTACTATTTTCTTATATTTCATATATACTCGTTTTTAACTCGATTCATCATTCGATCTGTTATAATGGATGTTCAACCTTACTTTTTGCCAGACGCTCCGGTCAATGCACTAGCCGTTCCATTCGCACCATTTCGAGAGAACAATCCTGAATCGTGGTTTGCTCAGTTAGAAGCTACGTTCGCGCTGAGGCAAAGTAGTTCTTAGCTAGCCCGTGTCCATCATGTAGTTGCGGCACTACCGCCTCACGTCATTGATGAGGTGGACAACATTCTGGAGTTACAGGACTCCACAACACCGTATGAGCGACTCAAACCAACCGTAATTAAGCGCGTTGACTTGTCAAGCCGCCAACGTATTTCTCAGCTTCTGAGTTCGACTGAGCTCAGTGACCGTAAACCATCGCAGCTCCTTCGCCACATGCAACGGTTAGCAGGCGCGACACATGTAGAATAGGATCTACTTAAAGAGATGTGGCTCCAGCGTTTGCCTAAGGATATACAAAGCATCATTAGCGCAAACCCGTTAGCAACGTTGTCAACTTTAGCCGACACAGCCGACCGGATTGGGGAAACATACGGCACCACTGTTTCCCAACTCGCTTCGAGTAGTCAGGGCGCGATTGCCACTTTGACTGCTCAAGTAGTTAGCCTAACTCAGCAACTTCAGGCTTTAACGACGCAGCGTTCGAGGACACGCTCGAATACGTCCACTTGACGATACAGTAGCCGCCCAGGGTCGCATTTACCTCATCAACCGCCACCGAACGCTAATTCTGATCACTGCTGGTATCACCAGAAATTTGGAAAAAACTCCAACGATGCCGACAGCCTTGCATCTTTGGTCCAGCCAGCAAGCAGGGCAGCCAAATCCTCATGGCTACCGATGTAACCCGTCCGCCTGTTCGTCTGTTCTTTCTAAACGGTCACGAGTCGGGAATTCGCCATCTTATGGAAGCAGGTGCTGAGGTCAGCGTGATCCCACCTGAAGCCCACGGTTTGAACAAATCGGCCACAGCTAACCTTCGCGAGGTCAATTGAAACACTGCTACCGATTCGGCAAGCGTTCTCACACGCTTGACTTAGGTTTCCGTAGGCACTTCCACTGGATCTTTACGATCGCCGACGTCCAAATGTCGATTATCGGCATTGACCTTTTCCAGCACTTCGACCCTTTGTTAGACTCCAGACGACGTCATCTAGTTGACCAAACGACGAAGCTTAACGTAACCGGGATTTTGACCGATAAAGTATCAATCAGTCCTGTGTATCAAGGCTCTATGAAATAAAATTCTTTTAATCCACTGGTCTGCAAGTAACCGGCTGTTCTTCGACAGTCTTCACCTCTACCTGTCATCACAGGTTCCACGGGGCACCACATAATCATGGCAGGCCGCCCGTGCTCGCCAAAGCTCGCAGGTTGACACCGGATAATCTGAAAATTGCTCGCGCTGAGCTTGTGCACATGCTCGAGCTCGGAATCATCCGTCCGTCCAGAGGGCCTTGGGCCTCACCACTGCACATGGTCCCTAAAGCTTCGGGCGATTGGCGCCCTTGTGGAGATTATCGTTCATTTAACAACGCCACGGTACTTGACAGGTATCCAATCCCGCATATACAGGACATCACGGCT
>JTDE01009171.1:0-12282 GCA_014338405.1 Paragonimus skrjabini miyazakii | reverse complement strand
ATGGAGAATTCAGAGCGCGAAGTTTACTGCAAAAATCTCCTAGGTGCACGAGCATACGATACGTATGACTCACCGAACAAGGTCCGATGAAGTCAGTCACCTCAACGGCCGAACATATACATCATGGCACACGTGCATACGCATGAAGCATACAGTCTGGCAGACCTGATGAAGGCTGTACACCGTGAGTGCATGCATTCATGTAGAAGACGGTGCAGTGGAGATACATGTAAATAATGTGCACGTGGTAAATTGGGCTAGGGTTTCCATAAGCGGAATGGACAAGTAAGTGACACCTGGTGGTTACGAACTAAATAGTTAAATTGTCAAAACCATCGTACAAACAACTCAACATCGTCCTTAATAGCGGAAGCCACCACAACCTCTCTAGTCTAAACTTCCATTATCGTCCTTTACACCGTTTCAAATCCCCAATCCCTTGGGCGATATCACCCATTTTGGAAAACACTGCTTTAGACTAATGTCACCATAGGCCGCTACTCGATTGTAACACAATAAACCTTTAGCGTCCCTTTCAGTTTGTTGTGACCACCACTAGAAACGTTAAGTAAAAGTTAGAAACAAAAACGCTGTCTAACGAGTTGGAATAGCAAATTCCTTCATGAAAAGTTAACAGGAAACCTGGCGGATTAAGTGCGATGTGGACCTTTTCGTGTCTTGCCTCACACTTCTGAACATGTGCTTTCACTAGGTAAAATATAAATTACTATCACCGCAACTTACCTCAAACACTTTGCGTCAGATCCACAACTAAACGATCACCACAACTACGAACATGACATAAGATGTGATGTTAGAAAACAGCCGGTACCCGAGTCGGCCCAATCGAACGTTATCTATGGATTTCGATGTAGATGCGGAGCATCTTACATAGGCAGGACTGAGCGCCAGTTGCGAACTCGGGTCATGGAGCGCATGCCGAAGTGCGCCAAGAAACAGGCCACGGAAACACATGACGTCACAGCTGTGCATAGAACCAAGGAGTATGCATCATCCACTGCGCGTCATATTCTAAGGATGCAACAACAATGCGATACCACAACCGCATTTCGCGCTATCTACTTAATGTCACACAGGCGAACAATGGGCTATGGTGGAGCTTTTCCTATCTGAAAGTTCAAACCCGTGTTGTGTTCAGAAAAAAATTGTTTGTAGAGTTGTCGCTACCTTAGTATTGACAATGATTGTGCACTCTGACAACTCTGGTATCTTGTTCGCTTTCTCATACTGGTATATAAATGGCCTATAGTATGCACTCGTAAAAATGCAGCGAAATTTGTCTGCACTTAAGTAAGTGTCCAAGTTCAGGATGGTGGCCAAAGCAATTTTCATTTGGAAATAATTGTATCAACAGTCACATTACTCAACGAACGGGAGTAATCGGCGAATAGAGAGAAGATAGAAACGACTGTTACAATGCCTTCAATTTAAATACGTGATTACAGCTTTCACATTCAGATACACTTTTATCCAACCGTTTCTGAAGAGAAGAATTAGACTTGAGTTTTGCCTTGTTAGATCTCACCAATATAGAATACGCTTGTCACAAACGGGATAGAAAAACTGATCTATGTCCTTACTAGGCAACTGTGTTGACCACTGTCATTAGCTCCATAGTGAACACAATCAAATATCATATCCGATAAGGTATGTGACGTATAATGTAAATCAACCGAGACTCCAGTTACACACAAGGCATCGTCGTCAACGAAAAACTCATGTGCTGAGAGGATATAAAAACCAGCAGAACACAAACAGTGGTTGAAAAAAAAACAAAATGAAAGAGTTGGGAGAGAATGACGCATAGTACAATCTATCCCGCTGCAGTAGCATCATAACCACTGCCTAAGGTTAAAAAATGATCCGCAGGTTACCAGTTGCCAGGACCCCGATGGATGTGGAGATTAAATAACCCAAAAGCCAAATATTAAGTTTATTGAGTGGAGAAAAGTACCATTAACCCGCAGCAGTAAAAAGGGAAATGAACATTTCCGGAAATCCGAATAGCCCAATAATTAACATGATAAGACAGGCAACAGGAATAATAAGAAAAACCATAATACACGCGAAGTTAAAACAATATGCATTACCGTATATCCTGATCCGAAACATTCAATGTAAGACAGATTGTTCACAAAAACCGAAAAAGTGATCACCAGTAGGATACAAATGCGCAATGGCATAACGCTGAAATGTCAGAAAAGAGTCCGTTAAAAATTTAAAAGTATCAACATCATCATAGACAGCAATACATCAGTGGCTCACATTAATGTTCAACTACCAAACAATCACGAAGGAACAACTAACCTATGTAGAAAAAGAGAAGGAAAGAAGAGGAGGAGAAAGGGACCTGACTACTGTAAATAGTTGCGTCTCTATATTCAAACATACAACATCAAGGGGCCTTAATCTTGTAAACGAACAAGCAAACTGTAGGTGGAAGTAAAACGTCACCAACAAGACAATTTCCACTGCCCCGTCTCATTAAGTGCACTCACTTCACAGACAACTCGCCACTGAGCCCGATCAGCCGCCATCTCACCTAACGTCCCAAGCCACCGAATCTGTGAGTAGCAAGGACCCCAGTCCAACATACGAATCCGATCTATAGTGGCCAACCCCTTCGTGGACAGTTTAATTTGTCTAAGCTAGGCCATCATCTGTCCACCTTGCGCCAGTCGGCTGCAGCGTCGGCAAACAGTGATCGATATGACAAACGACTAGCTAGCATCCTTAGTACATGACCTAACCATCTAAATCTGTGCAAATGTAGTGACTGAACAAAAGAACTCGTTTGACAACAAATGCCAAACACCCGCTTCCTAACCTCCTCGTTACTCAGTCGTTGGTGCCACCCGATACGAGCAAACGAACGCAGACATCGGTGGTCAAATACCTGAAGACGGTTCACGTGTTCTACCCTGAACGGCCAGGTTTCGCAGCCTTCAAGTAATACAGTCTTCACTGTTGTCTGACATACACGACCCTTAAGCTTCAGAGGAATATCTCTTTGTCACCATAGGTGTCTCATATTAACGAACACCGTATTAGCCTTAAAGATATGCGCCTCTATTTCATTCCCAACACCTCCGCCACCCTCGCTGATGCAGCTTCCTAGGTATACAAACCGGTCAATAACCTCCAGGGATTCATTATCTAACATTAAATCTACGTAATTGGAGCAACCTTGCAGAAATACTTTGCATTTAGACGTTGAAAAACGCATTCCGAAGTGCTTAGCAGAACGCGAAATTGCTCTTAAGGTTGCTTGCGCTGCTTGAAAGTTGTCAAACAGCAACACCTTGTCGTCAACATAATCAAGATCGGTCAGCCTTCCACCAGATAGGAGGTCCACGCCAGCATCAATTGGGTGTCGCAAACAGTCCCCCATTATTTCGTCTATAATGAAATTGAACAAAAATGGTGAAAGGGGGCAGCCTTGACATATGCCGCTCATGGTGCTGAAGCTGTCAGATAGTTCACCGTAAATCCTAACCGGAGCAGAAGTATGGGAGTAAAGCGCCGACAGTATGTTCACATACTTGGTCGGTACACCCCTGTGTTTAAGCGACTATAACAGTGCAGATCGATCCATCGAAACGAACGTACCTTTATAGTCGAGAAATACGGCAGTTGTTGGCCGGCGCTACACATGACGCTGCTCCAGAATTTGACGAAGAGTAAAAATGTGGTCTATACAACCTCGGTTAGGGCGAAATTCTGTCTGCTCTTTTCAATGTTTACCTCCCGAACTGCAGTGAGTCGACCAAGTACAATAGATGCCAAAACCCTTGAAATGACTAGGGTCAAACTAATCCCCCGTATGGTTTTCGCAAGGGACCCGGGCCCCTTTCTTGAATGTGGGAACTCTTATGGAGTGACGCCAGCACGCAGGGTTGGTCTACGTCGTCTACTCAGGTTGAAATAAATGAGTCTAAGCCTCTACTAACACTCACCCACCTTCTTTGAAAAGTGCCGGCACGAGATCATGTGGACCAGCAGCCTTATTACGATTGATAACCGAAAGAAAACTGCGAACCTCAGTCTCAGTGGGTGGTTCCAGATCTACCGACCAAGTTTGTGGCGACAACACAATAGAAGCAGGAGGCCAGCTAAATTAACCATCAAAGTGTTCCGCCCAACGCTCTAACCTTCTGCACCTATTGTAGATGAGTGTGCCATCTGCCTCGCTGATAGCTTCACTGACAGACGGTCGCGTGGGACCAGTGGCACGGATCAGTTTAAAGAGTTTGCCGGTGTTCCCTGAAGCAAAAGCGATTTCCATTAACCCAGCCTCACGATCAGCCTTTAAACTACGTTTCAGTTTCATACGGATATTTCTTCTGGAATTGTTATGTGAACTACCAGGAGGAACCCTCCGTCTGGATCTTAACAACTCCAGAGATTTCTCTGAGATCCAATGTTTATTAAACTTATGTACACCTGTGCCGCATGCTACAGTACCTCCTTTCTGAATAGCCTGTGAGATTTGTGTCCAGCAGTCATTAGGATCTTGGGTGTGAAAACTACTAAGGCAGCTTTCTAACCTGGTTTGGTATTATGCTTTACCTATGGTATAGCCAGTTTCTCAACAGTCAGTCGTTGCTGTCGGTGGGATCGTTGCCCAGCAAAGTAAGAACAAAACGACAACATACCAACGCATGATCTGAATTCAAGCATGTGCTCCAATAAGAACGACAATCTTGAATTCAACCACGCCACTTGTAACTAACAGCTATGTGGTCTGTCTGAGAGCATGCCTGATTCGGAGAAGGCGGGCGCCAAGTATAGCAATGACGTGCACGATGCCTAAAACTAGTGCTGGCTACAAATAACTTATGCTTTGCGCCAACTCTCTTAGCTTATCTGTGTAATGGATATGAGGAATAACCTAACCGGTAAAATATTAATGATGTTTAAGAAGTGGTCCCACGAAACTCTCAAGTAGGTATACTGATGTGGTCATAAGAGTATCAAATAACACGACCCACTGGCAGTTATATCCAGTACACCAAACGGATAAATTTTCCGATGTATTCAACCTTCATAGTGGAGAACGACGTTGGAAGAGGTTGTGTGTCGTTCAAGTTTGAGTCTGCTTCATTGGGAGACCGGAATGATTGTACTTGTTACGCCTTTAGTAATCAGCCTAGTCAACATGCCCAAATAAATCAGAAGACGGTGAACAAAACAAGTTGCATTTGTCCAAGTGCGCGCGAAAAGTATGTTACCAAAACGAACCGCAGGTGCCAGTCTCGAAATCGCCAGTATGTAAAATGGTACAAGATAACAAGTGTGCCATAGCTGTACTGGTGACCCTGAGTTTCCATCTGTCAGTGGAACCATCGATGAAGACGTACAGAGCATTCATACTTGTTAGGCTCAGATAGCTGAGTCGCTAGTTAGAACTTTTCAGAGCCAATTTTGTTGGCCTTCTGTTTCCACCTTGTTATTGCCGCAAGCTTGCGACGTAATATTTTCTGTCTGTGTGTTTGTATTACACTGTTGCACCCCGGGGCGTGGGTGAATTTTCAGTTTTTCAGCAAGTGGAGGATGTACATTCTTTAGTCTCTGAACTGAAAAAATTCGTTCTCACTGTTTACATTCTCTTTATTTCTTACTAACGTGACATTTGCTTTCAATACCTTACCCATCCCGCTTTTGTTTTATTGAACTAACTCGTCATTAATGGTCTGAGGCGCAAGCAGCCATTCTTGATCCGATCTGGTCGCGTGACGGTCCACATTTGACCTTACTGGTCCCGTTAGGAAACCATTGATTTTGTTGGACGAGACTATCGTCGTGAACAATTGAAGTTTGTCTATTGTAATTGCTAGTGCATTTTCTTTAATACTACCGTAGGACTATTTGGGTCCAATCTTGATTTCAATTTTGGGATCCATTTTCGGGCTACGCGTAACTCAATGATCGTCCCAGGGGACACTTAACTGAGTACGGCTGAGTTACGAAATAATATTAGGAGACAACGTTGACGAACAGTTGTTTGGGATAACTCTTCATCAGGTCAATACAACTGCATAGGTTTAACAAAGTTAAACCAATACTAAGACAACTTTCATTCTCCCGTATAATGGAGTGCGAAATTCCAAGACAAACAGGTTGAATAACTGGATACTGTCGAAAGTGGTTAAGAGATCAGCTCACAGTTAGGTCACAGAATTTGAGGTTGAAGTTAGTAGTGTGACCTGTGATCACAGTAATTGCAGGGTTCGTACGAACTTCCTTTGAGAACAAAGAACGGGATTGCCTAATCGACTAGCAATCGATTTCGTGATGGCTAACATTCGTTGTCTGACTAACTTGAGATAGTTGACCGGAATTTTGCTTTGGGTCAACAAAAGTATCATCTGCGTATCGTCCATAGAAACACATGTTTTCATTGACGGTTCAGCTGTTGACTTACCAGCTTGACTATGAAAATATCTTCTAGTAGTGGACCTATTGTAGGCACTATCGCAACTCTGTCAATTTGACGGTACAACTCGTCGTTGAACTTGAGTTACGCATTGAATGTACAGCGCAATAGAAGCTCTTCAAGCATTGCTGTTGGTATGCTCAATTAGATGCTTGATTGCTCGACGCATTTGCATATGAAATTGAGAGTTTGTATTAGGGGGACATGTGTGAACACTGACAAGCTTTCTAAGGAACACGTATTTTTTATGGATGTCAATATTTTTCATCTTGAACGCAAAATCGAAAGTGTCACGTAGACTTCGGGTACATAAATCCTAACGAAGTGGTTCAAGCTGTTGTGCTAACCACGTTGTTGTCGCATGATGAAGTGAACTGCACATATTGAGGATAAATCTCAGTGGTTGGTTTGTCTTGTCGACGTTTGGTAGACCGTATAGGTGAGGGATGGTTGAGTCGGTCGGCTTGAGTTGGCCAGACTCAGCTGTTGTAATCCCTCCTTGCTGTAAAAGTCGTTTCAGGCTAATTGTCTCTCAATCATAGTCGTTCCGTCCTTTTCCGCAACCGGTTTGCTAAATTTGTTTCAGACCAAGAGGATGTAACATTTTGTGGACGTAACCTTTCTTGTCCATAATCACTATGCCTACTCCTTTGTCCGGACTTGTTACGAGAATATGGTCACCTTCACAAAGAGTTCTCAAGGCTTAAAGATGTCTAGTGGTTATGGGACTTCTTTGAGTCAGATGTGATTGCCGGTATTGAAAACAGTAATTGACTAAGTCTGGTTTGAACTGTTCCAGATTGTTCTGGCGTTGAAGTCACCTGGTTGGTCTTATAACGTTGTACTATTCTCAATCCATTTATCAATAGCGTTCACACCACTGCGATATCGACCATGGTTCTACCTGAGCATAACACAACTTCCGAGGTTGAGAGATTTTCAGTTGACTAAAACAAGAAAGTCGTCAATGTCATCATAAACAGCACACACACACATAAGGTTAGCTGTCACGCAACCACAGAGAGAATAGCCAGCCCTGATCAAGAAGACAAAGAAATTGAGGGAAATGAAACCTAATTACTACAAAAAGTCTGTCTGAACCTAAATATTCGGCATCAAGGTACTTACATTAACTGACCTAGGCATTCCCCGAACGTGGCATTTTGATTACAAACGTTTCCCTACCAAATGAAGTGATATCATCACCACGCAAGAGTTTGAGCACACCACTCAATTTCATAAGTTCAAACTCTGATTACGTTAATTCGCAATCTAAATGCTAAGCTCGCTGAACAACCGTACACCGAAAAACATCGACACTATCAAACAAGCTGGCCATCATCAAAAGCAATGTATCTTCCGCAAGACGACTATCTTCTTACAGCTTTCATTGTAATCACTTCACAGACAATTCGGTTGAACAATGAAAACATGTACGCCATTAGGCAGGATTAGCCGTCTAGCCTCTTAATGTCTCCAGCCACTGATTCTGAGTCGCGAGGGCGCCAGCCTTGAAGACCTGACTAACGATAACTAATTCTCTACGTCAGGACATGTATGGTTTTCTGAGCACGTTTACACTATTAAATACTCTTCACTGAAGGCGTTGGGCTTATCTTTTGTTAATAAAAGATGTAGCCGGTAACGTAGTTAAGTGACTTAACTCCGTGGTATCATAATTTTGTTGTCATTTAATTTTACAAAATGTGCATGCCTGTAGCCGACAACCGAAGTAATGTTAATATTGGCTAGGTCACGTACTCCGTATGTCAACAAGGTATCTGCTACATCATGCATTATTCAGTGCGGCTACTGACAATCGGAATAAACCACAATGTGACCAAGCGATGGCGTGACCACGCACTTTGACCGTCCTACTGAGAAAAGTCGGTAGGTGCCACGTGCTACATTGAGAAGCTTGCGATCGTGCACACCGCTCATTAGAGATGCATTCTGATATGGCATTGCGTCTTGGTCGACGTATCGCTAAGGTTATTACCTCTACTCTTTTCAGTGTGCCACTAAGTGGGCTACTTTCAGAGCCACGGGCAGCTTGAAATATAGCACCCACGGTCACGCTCAGAGCTGAGACTGACGTAGTACTCACTCAAGAATAAGTCACTATATGAAAGTCTCAGTCCATTGAAGATTATCGTCTAATCCTTGACCTTGTTAATAAAAACATTTATCCAGAAGTGACACCGCAACGGTGCGTCGTATGTTGATACTGATACTAAGGTGATCGAGTCTGGAAGCAAAAAGTGGGAAACCTGGAACCTGATACATTAGGACCTTCATATATAAATTCAAACCTTCACACCAAAGTTTCTTATACCTCTCATTTTAGCCGTCGAGGTGCAACTGGGGATGTGACAGCTTCGTCGTGCCTTCCACTTATCTGCTTCGTTAGTTGTCTATTTTACAAACACATCAATCAGTACAACAGTAATTTAATGCCACTGTTCTAGTTTAATCGTTTTCTTTCCTATCTTTCTCAACTGCCGACTATATGAATCATGAGGCTCCATCTTGTGAGATGACTACGGTCCACAACAGCTAATCTGACTGATACATGTCGTTATTCTTCTACGTTCGCTCAATATCTGTTCACCTTATGTCTGAAGACTTTCGTTTGTGGAATTCTGTTTGAGTGTTCGATGTGGCTGGCAGATAGTTGATATCCTCACTACATAAAGGCCGTGATATACTACCTGAGTTTTTGGGATGTAAGCGCTTTCCGGTTGAGGCCCAAGAGACGATGTTCACTTCTTATTGGGTATGCTGTCAGAAACGGCGCAGAATCGAATTCAGTGACGTTCTTTTTCTATATCCGCGCTTAAAAACGTTCGTTTTCGTTCTCCACTAAACTGTCCATTTCCAGCGTTCTTTTACTTACCATGCGACTATTAAGGACAACGTCGATTAATTAATATATTGCTTACTTTGGTGACCTTTTCAGTTTTCCTTTAAGTATTTGTGTGTAGTCGTCGTTATTTCGAATGAACTTCCGTTTTGTACCATTGAATACCATCATTGCATTGTCATTTAAAAAAAAATATAAATCATCATCTTCATGCTCTGACCTTAGCCCTGAGTACTTTGACTTGAGCAATCGTTGTTCCTAATCATAGTTGTGAAATGTTGGCCTCGATTTTGACTAGACCACAACTGTCAAAGCGTCTCTAAACAGCAGTGTCTGAAATCATTGTGAAATTTACGCGGAACTGTAAGTCCTAACATTGAAATAGCAATTGATAGCTGCCTCTGATGAGTTTGACGTTTGACTGATCTGCACTTGAGAATCACGAAGTTATTAGCGGAGCTATTGTTTGTTCAGGAGCTGATATACTTGTTTGAAATCCATCCCATTAAAATAGGACGCGCTTTTCGTTACCACACAAATCTTTATTTTATGACGCATATATTTAACCGATGTCTTCGTTTTCAGGTGTTTCTGTACTACACTTGATTCCAACACCATTTCCTACCGTGTGGCACACCATAGGAGATAATGCAACTATAATCGATTGGAACGTGTCAAAAGATTTGGTGAACCTGATGGAAGCATTTGTCCGTTCTTTTCTCCATCTGTTGTGATCTTCCTTTCTGTGATAATCCCTACAACAATTTCATTTGTTTAATTTTAAATGCCAGGTGCCTTGACTTCTCTTGCCTCGTATCACCCATCTAACATTGAGTGATCCGTTGATTTATCTGTGAAGATATGGATATTTCTTAATCCGTTTTCCCAACCAGTCATCTGTTTTCGAGGTGCATTTTGTGTGGATCTCTGGTTTTATTATCTTATTCTTGTTGGTTTTATTCTGTTTTGGTTTTGGTACAGTTGCACTTTTCAGAAGTATAGTTATCAACCACTTCCGATCGCTGTTTTCCGTATGATTTTTACAGGGGTGCATATTTTTTTGCACCAGTTAATCTTATTCAGGAAGCAACTTTTACACACTCATAAGTTAAGACCCTGAAACGGGCCCAGTTCTCTTAGGAAGAGACGGTGTTGCATTTGGGTTGGACTAAACTCAGTTGGCCTATACACTGACATCAAGGTTAAAGCACACATCCGTTCGTGAGGAGTTTCCAAAGCTCCTTTAGGCAGGTTTATTCAGCATTAGCTTTCCTACCGAGCTACAAAGAACAAACGTCCACTCAAGGTTTTCCGGGGCGTATGAACGATTTCCTTCAGTCATGGTCTTATAAATGTGAGTGTACAGAAGATGTCAGAATTTTTGAGCATCTGGACTACCTGAATCGAGTTTTTATCAAAAGGAAACAAACCAGTGTGCGATCTTGAAATTATGAGTTAAGTGAATGATATTTTCTGAACTAGTCTTTCGTCGTCATTAGCTGGCTGGCTCCCTGGCTCGAAACATCACAACTCGCGTTTTTTCTCGATTTGGACTGCCTGGCAACGCCCGAGCCCGCTTTCACTTGTAATGTCGTGCTGTACCAATTACAAGATGGTCTAAAGTCGAATAATTTTTTCGATGTCTTTTAGTCCGAGCTATATGTACATATCGTTGTTTGTCTTCGTGTATGATTCCTCAAAATTGTGTAATGGTTAAGTAATCGTTACAAGCTGCTATTTAGATTCACTCGATAGTATGCCTTCTTTGGAATTCTATATTCTAGTATACTTTAAGCAGTCTTGACAAAACCTCAGTATCAATCATGATTGTATACCTATTTTAACAGCTCTGACACGGTCTTACACACTGTATCGCACTTACTTCTAATCGATTTCCTGATAGGATTTACCCTTTCTGTCAAGAAGCACTTCTATGGAAGAAACACTTGTTCCTTCCGGAGGATGCCTTCCTTCGAGGGAAGTGCTGTACGTCTTTTATGGCCGTGTTCGGAGAGATAATCCAAAATTCGCATAAGAGAGAAATAACATGATTCAGTCCTGAGTGACTGCTAACTTCGTGGAAATGTTAGACGATTAAAGTGGTCACAGAGTGTTTCACTGGGGCAGGTTAACATTTCGCCGTCTCCAACCAACATGCAACAGACAGTTCAACATGAACAGGTTTAGTTTTCGTAGAAGACTCGAAATGCCTAGTAAGCTTCTTTTATGCTTCTTATTGCATATGACGGGCTTCTCTTGGATGATGAGACCTTCCTCACACAGTAAGTACTCCTTTGGGAACGAATGTTGTACCAGACGGATAATTTCGATTGAAGCATTCTGAAGTTCACTGATAGAAAGACGACCTGTCTCTTGTATATTATTCTTGGTCTGGAGGTATCTCATAACTTAGAGGCCATGCAAAGAGACACTGATCCAGGGATATACTTCTTTAAACTTACATACGAATGTGTTTACTTCGTAAGGACAGTTGGTGATATTGGTACTACAGTTAGTGATGGAGAATTCAGCCGGCAATTTCGTCGCTTTCACAACGCTAAACCACTTGACTTCATCTTCGCAGAGGAATGTAGTACCATTTAAACATCGAGTAATCTCCTGATATTCATCTGCAAAAATGCCAAGCGACACAGTATCTCCGAGATTGCGCTTCGTGTCGACGTGACGCCATTGTTCCGGAAGGGATGTGGCGTGAATGGTCAGTCTGCAGAAACGTTGGGAATGTTTTCGTAACGTTGCGAATACTGTGAAATACAATCAGAATCGGTTCCAACTGTAATGGGTGAGATCGGCATGTTTGATTCGTATTGTATATGGTTCGGTAATTTCACTTTCGAGACTGCCGCGGCCAACTCCAGTCGTGGTACGCTGGCCATACGGAGGGGAGCAACACGTGTTTGGCCACAACACAACAGCGTCTGATGTGTCGGGAATTTGTCAT
>JTDE01009169.1:14963-26968 GCA_014338405.1 Paragonimus skrjabini miyazakii | reverse complement strand
ACTATGTAAGAACTATGAACCTGAACAAGACGAATACTGACTATGGATTACAAAACCGAATCTAACTTTAGAATAATTAGGAATAAATCAAAAACATGGTGAGCACACGTTACTTATGTCATATAGAAGGATGCGTAAAATGTTCAGTGATTAACTGCGAACTTACAGGTGCACAGAGATGAGCAAATACAAAGACCACTGAAGCCAAGAAAATCAGAGACAGCGTAGTTATGACCGATGGTTAAAGCCTACCGCACATAGAACGTAAGGTCCTGAATTGGCATAGTAACCAGCTGATCCGTAACCCACATACATGAGGCGGTCTAGTTCGCCTGAGTTACGCCTTGAAGTGATTTGCCGTTCATCCCGGGCACTACTCGCCCAATCTTGAAGACCGTGACGGATTTATTACTCTGGGCATTTCGGCTTGCTTTCAGCTGTCACGGCGGAAGTCAGACTTCAGCTCGGATGGCAACTATTTTAACATGAGAGAGAATTTGTTTAACCTGTCTGGCCGTTCGGACGATGGCGGTCACCGAAGCGTAAATCAATCTGAGTGGATCGCACATGTGCCATAGACAGATGACTGGTTTACCAGAGGTGTGGTCCGTGTACGTTTTCTACATCGGGCGAACACATCCAGGCGCTCAGTGCTCACTGCATACTTATTGATCTCCACCCACGCTAACCTAGCAACTGAATACGGGCGCACTAGACATGTTTACCCCTTGCTCCCGGCGAGTTTGTCCTTTCACTAGGTTAGGGGTCAACAAATTCCTGTCTGTTAGCCTATCCATGGACACATTAGCCGTGCGATCCCGTTCGCTGTTGAAACCCCCATTATCCATATGCTTGTTTTCACTGCCGTGTTCGTTTGTTTGGTCCCTTAGACCATGAATTCCGCGTTGTACACGTTTGTTCCCACGGTTAAAATTAGCTACATTTCTGTGAGATCAGAACATACGAAAAGTCACCCCGGAGAACGTCAGTGTTTTATTTATATTCATCATCTTGTATGTTTACTTTCGAAGAAACTTTCTGATATCACTTCGCGTTAGATTGACATGTAACATAGGTGTAAACAGGGTTATCGTTATGGTTACACATACAAATCTAAGGTTCATCCTTCTAGCTGAACAAAATCATAGTAATACTTGATAAGGCCCTGTTGGGTACGTTTCATTCATGCTGGTTCTTAATAGGTTGACGAACACACTCAATTATCGGCATCTGCCACACGTTCATCATTAGGCATTTACCACCACGCGACATAATTGGTTGAACGCAGATTGACCACAGTCCGGTTTCTCAAACCTAGGTGAGGGATGTCCAAGTAATTAGAGCACAAACACGCAACCCTGAGATCGATAATCACCACTGTTGCCACGGTGCACGATTTCCTTAAGCAAAAAAGACGGCGGGGTTATTAATTCACAAAAACATACCTGAAGAGAGGGAGAGAGAAGAATGTAACAATAACTACACAACACGGGTTCCTTAGAAAACGGCATTAGTATGCAACACAATTTGAGCTGAACTCACTCTAAAGCTTCGCGATGTTCTTCTGCCTGAGAACGTAGTCGGAGTTCGAACGATTCACGTTCCGTTTTCAAAAGTGCTTCCAATTCCCGTTCACGAGTGATCATTGAATGATGATCCTGCACTTTCGAGACAGTGGCCAACTGGGCTTCCCAGCGTTGCTGCTGTTCTTTACAGTCTGCTAACAGGTCAGAATATCTGAAATGCACGAAGCATAATGTTTATATGACTTACTGAGAATAGCACTCCATTAGATTGAAAAATAAATATCCCAAGGGTATGAAGCATAAAGCTGCCCAGCACAAAAGTAGCGACTGATGTCTCGAGTTTCAACCAGCTTGCATTTTCTCAATTAAGTATCGTAAGACGGCATGAGATGGCAGCAAAAATCCTAAACTTAGTGGTCAAATCTCTGGATCCGGAGGCGCAAAACGCGGTGCTTAGAAGAGCATCACTTAATGCATTACGAGTTCTATTCCAGTGTTCCTGATCAGCGCAGATCACCAGTTTAAAATTAATCAAGTTAACTGATAAATGTTCGATAGATGACTGGTTTCACATAACACATTTGACAGCAGGCCTCGCGTTCAGACAGATGTTTCAGCTAGCCTCTCCATCGAATGGTGCATTGCGCTTAGATGCGAAGATTCGGTCGCGTTTAACATGCGGTCACGAGTGCAATCGTCGACGTCGTTGCTCAAAAAAACGAGGACTGAAGTTAAGATCCTCGCCGTGGTGATGCTATGAATTACCAAAGAGTGAATCAGTAGGCAGAACTGGAGTTTACTGTTTCAGTTCGAAAGGGACTGGCTGAAAGGTGAATCTGAGTGCGAAACCTGAGATAAGATGTACGGGATATTACAACAGTTGTTGGTTTTCACGCATATCAAGTTGCCCAAACAAACACAAGAGCAGTCCAGATAACCAGAACTCGAATAAACAACCATGCAATTAGTAAGACATAACGTTAACAACGCGCTACCTCAAGAAACTCAACCGAGAACATTATGCGTCTGATCATGCAAACTCTCCAGAGATGTGTGATTTCATCCAGTATATCCTGCTGCTGTCATCATTATACTGGAACGTAAATCATATAAGCTCTCCACCAGTCTGAGCAGATGGTCACTGAGTGAACTGCAGCTCCCAGCTTTCACTCACTCTAGTCCCATTTTCGGTCAACTCCATCAGAACTTCAGGCGAGTGGCACAACCTAGCGTGACCTTTTCATCTCCGCTACGCCTACTAACCATTTCCAAATTTCCCGTCACGTGATTCGGCCCCTGTATCTCTATTGTCTCTGTACATTCTGTCCAGATCACTTCGCATGCACGTGTTACCCACAGGCAGACAAAAATTCTGGTCACAAATCTGTTGTACCAATCAACTAGTGTTAACGATAATTTGGACAGGCTCTAACTCACACAAACTGTGAAGATTCTACTTCCCAAACAAAACACTTGTTCAACAAATCAAGTATGAGAACAAGAGTACACAAACCAAATGACAGCAAACTTCCTCTTATGTCTAACAGTGCCGTTGAAAGAAACCATTAGTTTCTTGCTATCCTATATAACAGATCAACATTGCAATCCCGGAAAGTGAGTTAGAACGCCTACTTTTGCTGTGTACATCTAAGGTAAGCTTTAGCTTTCAAGGCAAGGCTTATCGTCAGGTTGATGGGGTCGCCATGGGCAGTCCGTTTGGTTCAGTTTTGGCCGATAACTTTGTGGCTAAACTGGAAAATCAAATGGCGAGCAAATTGGACAGTTTGGTCCTCTATAAAAAGTATGTTGATGACATACTTATAGTCACAAGTGATCAGATGCAGGCAACAGATTTGCTAGAACAAATGAACTGTTTGCATCCAAGCATTTGCTACAGTTTAGAAAGTGAGACTAATGGCCGATTGCCGTTTCTGGATATCAACATGATTAAGAGAATGGATGGATCCATTCAGCGAGCTATATATCGAAAGAATACGTGGACCGGTCAGTACCTACACTTTGACAGCTATGTTCCAGTAGCATATAAAAGAGAATTGGTACGAACGGTATTTGACCGGGCCAGACGGCTTTGCACTAGTGACACTGGATGATGAATTCCGCCAAATAGAACAGAATTTAGTAGACAACGGTTATCCGGGAGGATTTATAAGGAAGTTCAACACCAGCAATGTACAAAATAATTTTGAACCCACAGTCGCCAAAAAGACAGTAGTTTTACAACTGCCGTTCAAGGGAGACAAGTTGAATAACGCCTAAGGTCAGCTGTTGTACGCACGTTCTTTGCTGCAAAACCAGTGGTCGTTTACAGAACAGTCCGAGTCCCCATGCCCCCGGTTAAGCAACCAACGTCTCAGTTCGCCAAATCAAACGTAATCTATGAATACAAATGTGGATGCTCCGCATCCTATGTTGGCAGAACTGAGCGCCAGCGTGGAACCAGAGTTACCGAACACTTACTGAAATGGGTTCAACAAACGGTCACACAATCAGGTAACTCGACAGCAAACACCCGGAAGGAGTCAGCGTCATCGATTACCAAGCATCACTTGATGACGCAACATGTGATTGATTCATCAAAATCATTTCGTGTTCTGTTCTCGACTCGAAACAAACGTTTGCTACGATATACCAAGGCGATGGCGATCGGACACCGTCACCCCATTTTGTGTGTACAAAAAGAACTGTTTGTGATGTTGATGCTGCCTTGGCAGCAACTGAACTGGTTTTGAACTTTGACCTTTTGTGATTGTCATGTGGTTTGGAATTTTGTACATTTTAACTCGTCTGCAGTAAACACCAGTAGAGATGCAGCGAAATCTGCTCGGGCATAAATCGTGTAATGTCAGTCTTTTGTCTGCTCTATTCGAATTTTCAACGGGAAATGGTTGTTTCAAATTTTAAAAGACCTGAAAGAAAAGATCCGAAACAGTGGTTTTCCGATAGGAACCTGCCTAGGTAAATCAAACTACACAGGTTTGTTGTACAATTACAAACGCATACAACAGTTAACCGGGCCTATATAGCAAAATCAAACTGATTACCAATAGATTAAAGAATAAAATTACATATATATATATATATATACATAGCTGATACAGTTTGATTTTTCTGTATAGACACAGTTAGCTGCAGTATACAGTTGTAAGAATGTAACGAAATGATCCCAGGTAAGCGTAAATTTGCGGTATTTATGTCTCACGTCAAGAAAAGAAAACGGTCGCGAGCATCTTGAAAACTTTTTCAAACAGGAGAATGTGGCAAAAACAGGAAATCACGATCACAAACAGAAGAGAAAGTTTACCGGTTTGGAAAATATACCTGACAACACATAAATAGGTTTGGCATATCTGTTCAGTAACAAATGCGGAATCGCATACGCGTCCTTGTGAATATTCAACTTCAACATGGACGTCAATTATATACCAGCGGCATACGGAACAGAAGGGTATTCCCACCCTATCACTGGGCCAATTCAAAATGACGGAAAGTATAGACCTTAGTCTTGAAATCTACAGTACAGTCTTATAATTCGTTCATAAAAAGCTATGCTATAGTGATGTGACTTAAATCACCAATCACCACAATTGTAACGAAGGATATTCAGGAAGAAAAATGTTAGCAGAAACATTGGGAAACCAAAAAAAATGGACAGGATAAGGTTAGCTGAGAAGAAGGCTAGCTACCACGTTGCGCAGCGTTCTAGATCAGCGAGTTGAGCGAGTATGAGGCCTACAACCAGGCATTTGACAGTCCCCAACTTTATTCAGTGGAACAACCAAGGACTTCATATTTTATGATCACTTCTCGCAGTTTTACTCAACGGTCGGTGGTCTCAACGCATAAAGCTCAGTGGGATAACCTTCAACCGGTATGCGAAGCCTGTTACCCAAACATTGCGGACTATATTTTTATCAACCAATTGATCACATATCGGGAGACTTTGGGAATTCCGTCAGTGAACGGTGGTAGTGTCTACGTGATCACCTCTATTGATGTGGACTAACTGACATAGACGACGACTGACACATACTGCAAGTCTGTTAACAGCGAAGGTGCGAACACGATGCGATTTCCAGCCACGCAGCAAAACGGACCGCACATAGGAATAATACATCATTCCTTTCAGTGATAATCGGATATACTTACGACATCACGGATGATGCAGACCAGTTAGAGCAACACGTATCTTTGCTATTCTCGTTGATATCTAGACAACATTACAAGCTGACAGGGTGGTGCTACTCCTGTAGGTGAAACAGTCTATATCTTAACAATGCGAGTAACAACCCTTTAGACATAAAAAGAGTGAGGCGCATTCCATACAGACCAGTCACGTCATTCATTTCGAGCACTACAGTCTGCATACCTTCGATAGAAACGTAAGCAAAGCAGAATGACATAGTCCTCACATTTAAGACCGGGAAAGAAACTTCACATCACGATTACTAGAATCCAAAAACGCAATTTCGGACAGGTTGTTCACGACAAAGCTGAACCTAAAACGGGAGGTCGAACATCAATCGGAATAATAAACCAACCAGACAATTGTTCACAAGTTCTCACCTTGTTTAAAGAGTGAGCATACACCGACTTTAGAGGATTTACATTTTTCATTGGAACGCCCTTGAGAAGGGGATAACACTAAAAATAAGCACCAGCAACCAAATCGAAGGCAGTCCTCAAAACTGAAAATACCACAGCTACGGTCGTTTAAAAGAATAGATGCCCCGAAATCTGCTGTAGGATGAAAGTGACGTTAACGCATCCACGATCGGGCCTGTTCCTGACAAACCAGGTTTTCCTCTGGTTTAATGGAGCTACGTAACACTGAACTAACGAATAACCTGGATATGAAAGAAACAACACTAATGTCTCTGTGAGTGTCGCATAGACTTCAGGCTCGCTTTTGAAAAAGTGAAATAACTGCTGACAAGTACCAAGCAAAAAATACCTCTTGAGTTTCTCGAATCTTCTGAAGGAGTATTGACAGTTCTGATATAAATTCTCCATCATAATCGCTGAAAACAGACGGTAATAAAGGACGTGGAATAAGGGCCTAGTTAAACTTTAGCACGGTAAGTTCCAGGGCCACTTTTTCTCCCAAGAGAAAACCGTCAGAAAATCAGTAAGTGAACGTTCCGATCTCCTCGTCTGCGTGAGCCTGTTCAGGCAAGCCGAATTAATCCCCAAAATATTCACATCATCTGTTAAGCATTGGGACTGCTTAGTGAAATGCCTTTTTCGAACATGACCTCATTAGCACCAGGTCGATACCTCACACAACCGGGAATCAGGGAAACCGGCACTTTGTCATACCCACACAGAGAAGCTGCTTCCAACTTCGTCGATTGTTTGCTTAAGTGATACATGTGGTCTTTTTGTGCAAGCGGTTAACTAGTTTGCAGTGAAGTTCTGAACAATCAATGTAACGGATAACCAGTTCTATCGCAATTTCACCATTCTTTCACGATACACTTAAAGCTACTGCCACCCCCAGTGCTGAACATACATCTGACACGTTCAGAACAATTCGTTCGAGAGTGACACCTGACAAGCGTTCCTCACTCCTTCTTAGCTCAAATATCAGATAGTTATCGCACATTTGTAAGCACAACCACTTTGAGTAAAGGATGGAACGAAAGAAGCATGAACAAAAGCGTGATGTAAGTAGTTCCTCCAAAATACACGACAGTCTTTAGCACAGTGACGCCACCTACAACCAACTGTAATAAGATAGACTGTATCGATGACTGAGGTGCACGAGGCAGTTGCCATGTGATACAACTCACTTTCCTATAAAGCAGCATACTCTCGAAACAAATTTTGGTAGAGTATTCAAAAACGCTAATGAGCACGATTTATGATTTGACAAATTTATATGCAAGGTAACAGATTAGATAAATCAGAAAAAATGGGCCAAACGTGAAAATGAAAGAGAGAGTAACAGCTGTACTATGCGCTAGTCGGTCATTACTGACGTTTAAATGATAGTGTTGAACTAGAAAAAGAGTCCTTCGGTATACACACACGAAGAGGTGGACACCAGCGTCTTGGCGCAGCTACCTCGACATGCCGCAACGACTGGGGTCTTATCTGTCACACGACCAATGTGAAAGGGTTGTATGGGATCCACCTGATGAGGGTCCTTCAGAAGATGACCAGCGACCGCTGATGCACGTGGTATACGTGTTGGCTGATGTTTGCTATGTCGACCTGTACTTCCGCCGCCTGTTTCCTCACTCACGATGGGAACTGCTCAGGGATCTGAAGCTGTGGCGTCGTTCCGTCATTTCAAAACAGAATGCCTGACAACTACACGAAAATCGGTAAGTAATGTGGAAGCTAACGAAGATGAGGCTTGGAAAGCGGAATTGGAATGCGACTCGGAGTGCAAGCTGTGATATCGTACGACCGTAGTAAGACGGCTTTTAACAGCCACTGTAACTATGTGCTGACGTCGTCTCCATTGTACGGCAACCGCAAAAAAGTTTTTGGCCTCGACACCACCGTCTCCGTTTGCGCACAACGTTCCTTTGGAAAACATGGAGATAAGTGATTCTGGATGCACGTTTTCCGACAGAACTTGATTGTTTAATTGCAACTCACTCTGGAGTGTGTTATGAATGTGTAAAACTTTCAAGCTCTACTGAGCAACGTTTTGATGAGGCCTTGGCACGAAGCTGCTGAAGTTGAGGTATTGGCCGTTTCAAATCCACTTGTGGAAAAATGAGCGCTGTGTAGAGCCACCAACCCCTCAAGTAGTGGTGATATCAAATACCAGAAAAGAATAAGTACATTGTGATGTTGGCGTGTAGTCCGTTTACTATTGTCAGAACAGACTCGGCTTGTCCTTTCTAACCAATCACTAGTAATACCCCATCCACGTATCGGATAAATGAATGTTTTGAAGATAGGTCCACGCTTTCAGTTCACTAGATAAGCAGCTAAGATGGGTCCAAAAGGGTTTCGCATAGCTAGGTCATTCATCTGTCGATAGGCTTCCAGCTAAAAGTAGAATGTTACATTCAAGGCACATGGAGCAATCAATCGTTCGAGTTTGGACATTGGAACAGGTAATGCGAGTTGATTTTGACTGATGTAATCGCAGATGATGCGAACAGTATATCAAGTGGGGGAAAGTTTATTGAAAACGAGTAAAAGTCCACCCTACTTACCTAGCTGGTGTGAAAACTAACATCCTCAAGAAGTTTGGCTAACTGGAAACCTTCCTTCAAAAAATGTTTATTTATTGACTGTTTGAGTGGCTCAAATGTCCTAACCAATCATTTTGATACGTTGTGCTGAGGTGAGTTAAATACCGAAAAAATGTGATCGTAATGACACGTAGCTCTTATGAAGCTTTGGCGATACATAAAGCTGGATGTGTGTAAGAACTTGTGATGCGTAAGGCTTTCGTTGTTGAGAAATCAGCCAAATTTATGTGTTGCGAAAAACTGTAGTTCTTTCGATATTCTCTGTTCTACGTCAAGGGGACATCAGGGACATAATCAAAAACGAGGTTGCAACGATTATTTGAGACAAACAATATTTTTTCAAATTTAACTTGATCCGTCCCCGATCCTTCGTCCAAATAAAAAACTACCAAAACACCATTCCTTCTGAGCATATCCAAAGCCTACAGGCGTTTTGGTGTGTAGGTATATTTCTGCCTGGAACCAGTTCTGTAATACTGACGTTCAAAATCGGTGGTTTCGTTTTAAACCACTGACTACTGTCACTCTCGAGTGACAGTAGTGACTTAAGAGTCGATCAAAAATGGGCTCGTATTGAGCCTGTACTTTACGAGGTTGATGCAATTTTTCAGCGTAATGCAGAATTTTAACCAACATAAATTATGGCACACAAAGACGCATTGGAACAAGTTAGTTATGTATCCATGAAAATCTTTATGCAATGATAGTCAACTAACTTATCCAGTAAGACTAACACTGACCGGTTATAATGTTCTACTTCATAATGATAAAGTTTCACTTCAAATGACATACAAACTGAGTTGATTCACGGTAGATCGCTTAGTCACGTCAGTCCGTTGATAACGTTGTGGCTTTTCGGAACAATGACATCAGCAATCGCTTGTCACCTCCCGAAAGGCCTTCACCAGCTGGGTCTCATAGAAGCGTTCTGTTAGGAAGTCCATTTTTACTGTCGAAAGCCGATTCCGTGTTCGAGATAAACGATTAATCCAATCAGAATGAGCGGAACTATCCAGAACGATCTAGAAGTAACCTTGGTTGGTTTTGTACTCGTCCGACTTTTATTCCGTTATGCTCACTGGTAGCTTAGTGACCCTAACAATCTTTTTCGGTAACCGTTTTTCTGTTTCCTGATTCGAAAATGTTTTTGGATCATTAAGCATTATATAAATACCTTGTATTTTTCGCTTTGTCGCACGCGTTTTGTGACGGAACAAAGCTGTTTTTTCTGCACGCGTCTTTTAGTTTGCCTTGGGAGTAAATCACAGGGACAGTCGCGGTATATTCGGGACCGAGATTTTTCGTGTTAATTATTACCAGAAGGGGAGTCCGATTTTCGTCAACCGCACTGCTATATCGAGAACGAACTAGTGTATCCTTTCGGGTTTTTATAACACATTACACAGTTGATAAGACCCAGTTGTTGCGGTAGACTGAGACAGATACGCTGAGTCACCGATGTATACGTCCATATGTACGTTGGTCGGACACTACCATGATAACTATGGATTACCGCACAGCATAGCCTGGCATCTTGCTTTTCGTTTCACATTTAGCCCACCCTTTCCCACTTACAATCTTCCATTCTGTGATACGCATCTGGTAGCATGCAGAAAAATGTGTCCGGTCATAATGTAGCGAAAAGACGTCCAATAAAGCACAATCTTTATCGTCCATTGCGCTAGTTACCATGCTAAGCGCGCGCTTGCGTTTCTGAGTCAGAATTTCAGTCCACAACACGCCCGGTTTCCGCTCACACGTCTTGTGCATTTCTGCCCGGCGTGTGATCGGCGCCTTCTATCGGGGGGTTTTCCGCCTGCCATTCCTCGTCTGTTGGTCTGATATCGTTGAGCGATGGTCCGTCCGGTCGTTCCTGTTGTCCGTAATTTATCAACTGTGGGCTTTGACCGTATTACACGACAGTGCAGAAATATTCCTCTGAGTGTTGAAATAATCGCGCCTCCGATTTGGTCGTCCATCCTATTTTGCCTGCCATGTCTCGCTCGTTGGCCCGATCCAGTCGAGCGATTGCTCAACAGGTCGCCCGCGCCGTCGCCGGTCCGCTCACTGTGGGTTTTTGGACGTATCTCCCTCGCGTTAAGGTATTCCGCCGAATGTTGGAATACTCACACCTCCGGCCTGATAATCCACCACAATAAGTCGCGCGCAGTAACGTCTTCGGTTTTTTCGTGTGTTGAAATCCGGTACTCTAGATAGGGAGACCGTAAGCTGCACATTGTAGCCGAAGTGTGTTGTGCTCGGACACCAACCATACCAACTGTCCGTTTGTTTTCTGGAGAAAATCGACTGAGTTTAAAACTCAGATCGTCCGAGAGGTAGTCGGAATGTCCCACGTGCTTCAGAGGGTCGTTGGAAGCGACGCAGAGCGCATTTTGGCAATATCTGAGCTACAGGCCTTTGGAACGTACGCCGATGTGATGAATTCACAATGTTTTTATGAGTGGCGTTTACGGATCTTACCCCATATGTTTACTCTGATAGTGATGACGACTACTTATTATAATCCAATCGTGCAGTCATTGCCTTGGGACTTAGTGGCCACTAAAGACTGAGGAAAAAACACTTGCAACAACAGTAAGTTAAATGTAGCCTTCGATAAGTAAGGGCGCTAATATCGTACACTAGTGTCTTGAGGGCATAACACATAACAAGCTTCGGACTTGTGAGGACAATCACAAAGGCAGCTTGCAAACCTATCTGGCGGAGAGTGAGGGCATTGAAAGCGACGCTAGTTACCAGGTATTTTGGTTTCAAAGACACTTATTATCCACAAGTATAGAAGAGGTGGAATTATCCGGGTGGCTAGGGAGAAAGACAAATGGAAAGTGATTGGACAAGGTCACTGTAGAGGAATGATAACTTTTGATACTTTTACGTCTATGCCGCTGAAGGAGTTCGATCTGAAAGACCTCACTCCGAGTTTAACACTCAGAAGTCTGCGAAATAACAAGAAACAGGACTTTCTTGGTGGATCCCTGTGATACTCGGAATTAGGGACTTCGAATAGCCCTAGGAATCGTACTAGGATTGAAACCTCCCACGCAAGCAATAAGCAGAAGACCTCGTATTGGTTGCAGTAAGCAGTTCATATTCGTGAGACAAGAAGCCGTGAAGCGGTGAATCGAGTAGATTTTCATCACAATCCCATTGGGAGCCAATTAGTTAGGAGTTCGAAAAGACGTCCGGTTGTCGCTGAAAGGAAGGGTATATAATGCCTGTGTAC
>JTDE01009168.1:6191-18456 GCA_014338405.1 Paragonimus skrjabini miyazakii | reverse complement strand
ATGGCATGTTAAAGCATTCCAAACCTCGCGAACGCGCAATGAGAGAAAAGATATGTCCGCATTTTAGTCTGCCATGTTGGACCTCTGATATCAGGGGGTGTCTCCTCTGTGTCACGCTACTCCCCCTGTCGAGCCTCAGGCAACAAGGGTGATCCGGGGACTTCATAATCAAAGTAGTTAATGTCAAGTCTCCTCTCAGCCGACGGTACTGTAAGAAGTACTTGTCCAAAGATTTCGGCCGTTCCTCATACAGTCTAGTTTTCAGACCCCGGACTGCCTTAGTGGCTTGAGGTTGTACCATCTCCAGGAGCAACGCGATTTTTTGGAGGTTTGGTGGCCAGATTACGGTTCCATCCTGCAGATGCGGTCGAACGAAACTGTTATAAAAAGGCTGAAAACAATTGTGGTTGGACTGGTCAAAGGGATGCTTTAGTAACGCCAGGATGTTACGAGCCTTTTTGCATTTGCTTCAGTGTTAGCAGAGCTCGAGAGACCGTGCGAAACCGTGGATCCTAGGTCCATCTTAATAATAACAGTCTGAAGTGGATACCCGTCGATGTAATAAGTGGTTTTCAGAGAGCCGCGAATGTGCATATCTTTACACTTACCATCACTAAAGTTGAGTCGGTTCACTCGTGACCAACTGAACAAAATGTTGAGGTCCTACTTTAGGATGACAGAAGCATCGATGGTGTTGAAGGCTCGCCAAATTTTGACATCTTCCGCAAACAGCATTAACGGAGACATGATTGAGAGTGGAATATCGTTGATGAGTATCAAAAGTAGCAGCGGGCAAAAACGTGAACCTTGGGGTACTCCACTGAGGCTAGACCTGCAGGTAGAGAAATCACCATCAACGTGCACCCTGTACAGACGATCAGCAGGCCACTGGAGAAAATTGCCTCGAACTCTATGATGGGAAAACTTGCCGATCAAAACAAAACGCGGTCGAATGCCTTAGAAAAATCGAGATATACGACGCCTATTCCATTACCCTGATTAGCAATGTCATTTCTTCACTGTAGCGAATGATGACGGTAGGCGAGGACTTAACATGAAGCTTTTCAAGCTTCGTCCTCAGATCTTCTTTAGACAGCAGCTTTTTTCTTACAGGGTCGTTAACTTCTGGAACATTCTCCTTACTGAGGTCGTCAGAAGCGCTTCTAGCGATCGCTTTAAATCATTATTTGACTTTCATTTTCAAAAAATCCTTTTATGCGAGTAATCTTAGTTTGTTCTATGATATTCACTTTTGTCCACAAGAGCGGGGCTACACCCTGTTTTCAGTGAATGCCTTCCAGATCGGTAGACGCCCGCTTGACACTGAACAAGAAACACCGACTGGATCTGGGACCCTTGGGCCTCTGCCCCGAACCCGTGTATCACTCGCCGAATTGCTGTAAACTCTTTTCGTACACTGGTCGGTGGCTATCAGCTGATTTGTGGTACACGAACGGCCTTCGCGGAATCTGTGTTTAGCATTTGAGGATACTCACTAGAGGTAACGTACCTATAAAGCGAGTCGTATACAAGCGCCCGTAAGATATTTGAGACGCTTGACAACAATACAATTGGTCTGTTGCCACTGAGGCAATTTTGCCTACCACCCTTGACAGCAAGTGTGACGCCGGCGGGTTTCCAGCTGTTGGGTACTGTTCCCTGGGAGGCTGATTGCGTAAGCAGTGAGCTTAGTGGATCAGCAAGCTGGTCCGCCGCTTCTCACAAGGCCTTGTGAGGTATACCATCGAAGACAGGAGAGCTGTCCCTAAGCACCTGAGTTTAGCCGACACCGCCGTGGAGAAAGTATCCACTGTGTAGGTGCCATTGATTTCAGTGTCAAGACGAACCTGAGGAGGAAACATCTCCGTAAAACTCAGCAAGGACATCAGCGGCCTCCGTATCAGAGCTAACAAGGCCTGATGTGCCTTAGAGTTGTAGAACTACGGTTTTCACCTTACGAATTGATGCTACAAATCGGAAGAAGCTATTTAGATCAACGATGAAGCGTTCTGTAAGACCTTGTTGATCATGAAGACGGTCACGTCGAATTAGCGATTTGCACGAATTCCCTAGGGCAGCGCATATTTTTTGGTCAACTTCAGACCCTGATACTTGATAGCACGTTCAATTAACTGGTTCATTGGTTGCACTGGTTTATTGCGGAGCTGGACGTATAAAACTTCTGTAGTTTCCCGCCTCGATATATTCCGGCAAGATTCACTAGTACAGGGTTTGTGGTTCGACAGCAGATTCTATCTCCGTTTAATTGTCCGTTTGCACCGATCAAGTGAACTACTGAAATGTTGAGGGTATGTGAGGTGTTGAATGTTGGAGCAGCTAGCAGCAGTCGGGCGCCTGTGGAGGTTGCACCGTTTTGTTGTATAACAGTGTAAAAGGAAAACTATACGAAAAAGGTAAGGGAAATTAGAAATAACGAGAGAAGAAGGAAATGACAACGATAAAGTTACATGCATGTACCGTTTACAGTCGGACACGTTTACCAGCGAGTGTAAAATATTTTTGTTGGGGTGACTCGAGAAGCATAGGATTTTGTATGTTAAAATGAAGTCGCTCCTCCGACGCCTGTAGGCTAGGAGAAATTGTTCCGGCTTTGACAGACGGCCTTCATACGACAAGGAAAATTAACCCTCAACGCGCTTAGTGGCCCCTCTCTGGATAGCCCCTAGAGCAGGGACATCTTTCTTCCAGTACGGCGCACATGCCTGAATGTTGACTTCCAGCAGTGGCCTTACCACTGTGCTGTTGATGCGTGAGAACCTCTCCCTTGGGAAATTCCCAAGAAACTTACTAAGCGTAGCTAGGCTGCCGCTAGCTTTCTTTACCAATAGCATAATGTTAGCATTAGGAGAGAGGTCTGATGATGCCACGGTACCTAGGTCGCGCTCCTAGTGGACAGTGGCTAGGGTAGCACCACCGATGCGATATGTTCTAGTGCCGTGATGACGAACGTGCGTAGTCTTTGACTTGGGCGTGTTGAAGGGCAACCGAGCCTACACAGACCATAGATGCAGGGCATCAAGGCCTTTTTGAAAGTTTTCTGCATATTCAGTGCTGTGTAAGACACGCCACAGTTTCGTATCCTCAGCATACATCACAACGGGAGAGTTATTCGCACCTGAGAGATCGTTAGCGTAGACTAAGAATACAACGGCACCCGGTATGGAGACTGGTGGTAAACCATTTGTGACGTTGAACGGGCTGGCTGGTTCACCATTAACTCTGTGTATGTGCAACAGGATAGGTAGTGTTTTAGCCAGAAACAAATCTCATCGCATAAGCCCACATTATCACATCTGTCCAGCAGTATACTGTAATCGACTTTATCGAACGCCTTCGTGAAATCTAAAAGTGCAGTATCGAATGATAGGCGTTCTGCGGCAGCTTCTGCCCACGAATCAGGGGCAATCAGTGGGTTGATCGTGCATGAGTGACCGTTCCTGACGCTGTGCTGTTCCGGCTCCCACAGTGAGTGAGTATTTAAATAGTCTCTTATGAAATTGTCTACCATGCTCTTCATCACTTTTAATACAGCTGGTAGTAGAGCAATCGGTCTGAAGTTGCTGGCGTTCGTACGATCCCCGCCCGTGTTTCCAAATGATTGGAATACAACCAGTAAAATATGGTGGTTGGTACGAACGAGTGTGTGGTTACGCCAGATTATCTGCGCGTTCTTTCAGCGTGAGTGTGGTACCTCATTAAGCCCCGGGGGCTTCTCTGCGTGTTGTAGGAGCAGCTCGGCACGTACGTTAGCCGGGGTAAAGTTAGGGGATGAATCCGAGGGACGGTCGGGAAAGAAAACCGTGGCGTATGGTTCCGTCTCAGTGGAGTTGCTGAAAACAGACGCATACTTAGCGCGTAATATTTCAGCCGCCTCATAGTTAGAAATGGATAGTCTTGTGGGTCTCATGCGAAAGGATATGGTAGCTTTTGACCTAGTCAGGGGGGCCATGTGCCCGAAGAATCTTTTGAGGCGGTCAGCGATGGATCTCGCAAGTGATACTTGGTGAGCTCTGCGGTCGGCGCGTACGGCTGCTGTGCATTGATTACGACAGTGTCTGTATGCCAGGTGTTAGGCCCATCTCCTTTAAGGAGAAATGTATATCACTGGACCCATTTCAATTGCATTGGAGGTTTGTTCGATGGTTTGAGCCGGAGGATTTACAGGCGGGGCGTGGAGTATAAAGTGGGACTGAACTAGCTATCGCGGTGTTCAGGTGTAACATAATACTCCCTGGATTCTCGTCTGCCGTGCTACAATCTTCATGTGGTGGCCAGTTAGCTTGGGATAAATATTCTTGCATCTTTTGAGAGTTGGCTCGCCTGAACTTTCGTCGGGCAGACAGTAAGGGGCAGGTGATCGTGACTTCGCTTATTATGCGAGAACTGATTGTGGCACTGTCGCTCGCACCTAATGGCGCACCAACTTCTACTATATCCATCATATGGGGTTCAGTAATTAACACCATGTCTTGTCGGGATGGCCTCTGACCTTCACTTCACCTCGTGGGTTGATTAACATGCGCGGTGAGTCCTACTTCCTACACGAGTTTGTAGAATTCAGCAGCCGCATTACAAGACGTTAGCCCGCTGGAAAAATATGCATTAGGGGGTTGAAGTCTCCTAGGGCAAAGGCTCGACATCAGAATGTTGCGGTGGCCTGTCTAATGGCATTGCGCATTATTTCATTCCATTTTGGGGCTGCGGACGGGGCACGATAAGTGACGCCGACAATGGCTTGTGATAGGTGGGGTGTCCTCACATTTTTCCACAGGGACTCTTCGAGTGAAAGTAGGGTTGGGTCTCTGTTTAGGGCTGCGCGTAATTCAGCACCAACGTGAACTGCCACGCCCCCACCTGTGCTGGCTAGCCGATCCTGGCGAAAGATAGTATAACCAGAAAGTCCTACCCGGTGATCGGATATGTCTGGCGTTAGCCATGTCTCCGCTACACCTGCGATCTTGGGCTTCTTTGAATCAACAGGATGTTACAGTTCCTACAATTCTTTCCTTAGAGAAAGAGCATTACTAACCATACACCACCAGCTGGGTACGTTTACCTGCGTACCCTTGTCTGGGATAGTGTTTGCCTTCAGATGTGTAACGAGTACCACCTTAACGCGGCCCATCTGTTTGAGGTCGGCTGTACCATGGTTTCTGACTGTGCGGGAATTAGTTGGCTACTGATGACCCCCGGTGTCTTGGTCATCTTTACCACACTTGCCGCCATAGGAGGTACACCGGTAAGCGTTTCGTGCTCAGACCTTGGTTTATCTGCGTGAAGTCGAGTCTCAGATGGGAAGCTGTTTTTAGCGTACACCACCTCTGAAGCACAGTGGACAACATGTCTCTTGTGAAGAGGGTGATTTGCAGTAGTCTGGGGGCTGAGATAGAGCTCAGGGGTGCAGGGCGCGGAAGACTTTGAATAGACCATGGTCCACATTTGCCTACGTCTAGGTTTAGTTTGGCCCGGATAAATTTCCACTGGTCGATGTCGTGCGATGCATCCACATCCTCCAGATCCTCTACGCCTTGTACAACTAAACTAGGAGGGGGAGTCAAAAAGTAATGCCAATGTTTTTAATTCTGGTGAAGTTTTTCATAAAACTACCTAAATTTTTTCCCAGTTATAAATGATTATATCATTTACGTTGTGTAATTGTTTGTTTCCTACTTTTCATGTTTTTAGACTCACAAGGAAAATTCACAATGGCTGTCCCCGTAGAGTCGCGTCAAAAACAAAGAGCAGTGATTGAATTCCTTGTTGCTGAGGGGGAAACCCGCATGAACATAAAGAGACTATTAACAAATTTGTTTGAGGACAATACTGTAGATTATAGCAGTGTATGCAGGTGGGTTCGTCGTTTGAAAGATGAAAAGGTGGGAACTATGAGCGTAGCCGTTAAACCCCGTTCTGACCGTCCATCCGCGTCTGTCAATCCTGCCACTAAAGCAAAAGCGGATGCTCTGATCAGAGAAGACAGGTGTATAACTCTTGATGATTTGGCAAAAAACCTTGCAGTGAGCCATGGAAGTGCTTACAACATAGTCCAGTCACTTGGCTTTTCAAATGTGTGGGCCCGCTGAGTACTGAGAGAGCTGACTACCGAACGCAAGACTGACAGGGTCACTGCCTGCGCAGAACTTCTTGAACAAAGTCAAAGATACAACTCCTTCTTTCAAAGGCTCGTAACAGGTGATGAAACATGGGTTCATCATTATGAACCGAAATCAAAGAGGCAGCCAATGGAATGCCGCCACTCATCATCACCGCAACCAAAAAGTTCAAGACGCAAAGGTCAGCTGGAAAAATCATTGCGACTGTCTTTTGGGATGCTCAAGGTGTCATTCTGCTGGATTTATTGCCTGAAGGAGAAACAACAAACTCAGACGTTTACATCGAGACCCTGACGAGGCTCAGAGCAAGGATCCAACAAGTGAGACCCGATTTGCCAACCCGCAAAGTCCTCCTTCTGCAAGACAAGGCTCGACCACACACAAGCATCAAGACAAGGGAGAAAGTCGCCTAATTCGGGTGTACAACCTTACGGCATCCTCCATACTCACCAGATTTGGCTCCTTCAGATTATCACATCTTCGGCCCCATGAAAGAGGGTTTGAGAGGTAAACATTATTACAGTGACGAGGAAGTGAAAACCACAGTGAAGAAGTGGCTCAAGGAACAGATAACAAAATTTTAAGAGGCAGGGATACATGCACTCATTCAAGAGTAGAACGTTGCTATTGAGCGTACCGGTGACTATATTAAGAAGTAGGGATGTGATCCACAGAGGACCAGCTTTATTTTGATGTTTAATACATGTTCCTGTGTTGGTAATTATACCTGTCCGAAATTAAATGGCATTACTTTTTGACTCCCCCTCGTACACGTTCGATCATGCTAAGAACTCGGGGGGTTTGCGATATTCCGCTCATCGAGTCTCCCTGATCATCCAAGGGAGGTCAGGCTTCGCTCTTGAGCAAGAATCACTGAGTCGTGGCAAGGAAGATGCTGTTGAGAGGCCCTCCTTGACGTCTTCTATTTGGTCGGGCGTGGCATGGATTGGCCAAAGTCGTCCGTCTTGGCGATTCAAATCAATTCCATTCAGTTCACAGGACAAACGATGACCAGGAGCCGGAATGTCCTGATTTTTGAACCAACAATCCCGAGGCCTTCAACGCTTCGATTTCAGATTTTCTGATTTCAACGTAAGGTGTCCTCGCAACCTTGCTACATCAGAAAAAGGAGCATCAACTAGAGTATACACCTTTAGAACTGTTGCTTCTACTCGTGAGAAATCACACACATATGAAAACGCTAACGCTTGCAAACTAAAGATATGCGTCCACACGCATCAATATTCAGTCATACTTGCTATCACATATGTCCCAGCATCCACACTCGTCAATGCCAATATGTATGCACGTACATCTACTATTAGCAAAAAATCCCCTGTAAGCCAGCGCGTATGGCACATCTGCATTCGTATATGCTTACACACACGGAGTAGTTGATTCAGTTCCATGTTTTGCCCCAAACAGCTCTACACAATTAGTTCACAGCAGTGAGACAGAGATTCCTGGTATGTTCGTGTTAGGTGCAAATCACGAGCACCAGTTAAGTTTGGCGCTGACAGACTAGAGATCGAGTATTGCAAAATGACTCTAGAACATTGGGGGAGATAGATATATCCCGTTATATAAACATGAAAAGGTAAAAGAGAAGTATATATACACAGGTATAAATGCGACAACTCTTGTGTTCAACGGAAGCGACCTTCCACAGGATAGATACCGTCTCAAGGGAGGAAAGGGAGGCTGGCTAGTCGTGCTCTGTGGTGCATCCTGTTTCGTATGAGCTGTCTTTCCTCTTGCAGTCTTTGGAGGTGTGACCGTGTGTATATCAGTCGGCCCATGTTGCTTCTCCTAAATATCCTGGGCTGCAAGTGTCCAGTGGGAGTGGTAGCTGATTAACCTATTTCACCCGTTACGACCGCTGACCTGGAACACGGGAACGGAGACGTAGTGGTCGCTCCAGAGAAAACCAGGCTGTCGCCTCATCCCCATCACACCTGGTAATAGGGTCATCTTTTACTAGGGATATCACACTTGGAACACTGGCAGAGATTAGCAGCATCGGGTTGCAGCCCCGAACAGATACCGTTTATCCGTGCGAGAAACCGGTCTTAAAGGTATAGTTGTAAAAAATGGGGAGATAGGTTGGATGAGAGCCCTCGCAGATGAATGGATACGGCAAAGGTAAACGTAAAGAAAGAATGAAAGGGAAACAAAAATGACACTGGTGCTCGTGTGAATCTTGTTTCTAATTCGCTCTGAATCACTCTGCAACTGTAGTTAGGCAAACTACCAGGTTCCGTTTACAGCACCTCGGCGCCACATGGTTATTAGCATGATTACGCCTACATCAACTCATGCAGACATTTTATCACGCGCTGGCTAGCAAGGGCATAAACACTCCTTTAAGAATGCAAGACAGTTGCTTATTGACAAACATACAACCAAACAAACGGCAAATTACATTCAAACTTCCAACAAGCAGGCCACAATAATGCAAAGTTTATGCCATATCGGAGAATAAGCGTTTTATTTCTGATCCAGATTTTTCTCGAACAATTCGACCGGAGTAGCCCGGACTACAGACTCAGGCAGCTTTTTCCATGAGGCTAATGACCATGTTCGTGAAAAACTCTGCTCTGGTAGACGTATGAACACGTGACTTGCTCTGAGACAACGAATACTTTTTTACGTGAGACCTTTCTGTGGTTGAGAACAGAGGCCCCGATGCAACATCGGTGAATCCACGCAGAACTTTATAAGTTTTAATTAAGTCCCCAAGAAGTCTTTTGCATTCCAAAGAAAATCGGTGGCATTTTTTCAGTCTGGTTACATGGCCTGTCCAAATCAGTCAGTTCAAACCCCAAATTCAGGGCTTAGTGAAGGTCCGCGTCTGTTGATGTCCTGATGCTTGGCTGGCGTGATGCGGAGAGTGACTAAACTGCGTCTTCTGTTGATGCAGATGCGTTTGGTAGTGGTCGAAAAACAGCGGGGTATGAATAAGAGAAAAGAGGCGACATCTATTTTGTCCTGCACAACGAAAACCAATCATACTTCGATTAATACGAAGTAGGAAGAATGTTGTTCCAACACATTTTTAGCTCACTTCTGAGCATACCTAGGAACGGGACCTCAACAATCTTTGCTTGCGATTGGTTCCACAAGTTGATCAACCGGTTAGTGGAAAACTTAAGTGGTACAGCCAATCGTGCTCTCGTTTTTCAATCGTGGACCTGTGACCTCTTAAATCTCTGTCCTTACGCATCCTGAACAATCATGCCAGGGACTTGTGCCGGTGCGGTGGGTAATCTTATGCACTTCATTAAGGTCTCCCTTCACCCGAAGGGTGCTCAAACTAGAAGAAATTCAACGAACTTAGTCGATCTTGGTGGCTTAAACCTTTCATATCCCACACCAAAGGTGTGGTGAGCTTTTGTGTTCTTTTTCGAAGACAATCATGTCCTTTCTGAGATAAGGTGGACAAGCTTGGGCACAATATTTTGAGTGGAGGCGGAATATGGTCGAGTGCATTGGAATGAACACTGCTGGACATGGGTGAGCGATCGCGGAGTTCAGCCGATATAAACCCGCCGTGCCCTTGTCATGGCTGCGGCACATTGAGCAGATGGAGATAAGGCGCTAATGTTTTGGATACCCAGGTGTCTAGTTTACTGTTTCGTCGCTAGTTCGACTATTCGTCTATGAGCATCCCCAAGATACATGGGGTTCGAATGAGAGCACTAACGAGGATGTGGCTTTGAGAATCGCCAGTGATAAATCTAACATTAATAACCATTCGCAGATCTTCAGAATGTCCAGCTGGAGGGAGCCCGAGTTTGATACACTTCCCACCAGCCTTATCATCTGCATACAGGTAAGATGGGCAGAATAGAACTTTTGTCAAGTCATTTATGTTTACCATGAAAAGCAGAACGGCGACGATTGACCCTTGAGGTACCCCACCCGATGGGTAATGTTTGTCTGACACTACTCTTACTCTCGCTTTACAAGATCTTACAGCTAGAAAAGTCTGGATCGATCTACAGGCCCTAGGGTATATTCCGGCTCTTCGTAGCTTCCAGCCCAAAAGCCTGTGGTCAAGAGAAACAAATGCTTTCTGGGAATCTTGGTAGCACATATCGACTACTTCTCTCCTACCCAGCTTCTCCGCGACAGTGTTTAAAAGCTTCAGCAGCTCGGCAAGACAAGATATCTTTCAGAAAGCCATGTTTAGGAGCTCTGAAAAATTTCTGCTTTCAGAGAAATCGTCAGATACTATCAAGTAATATGCGTTTGAACATTTTGCTGGCGACACTAACCGAACTTACTAGTCAATATTTTCCGGCCTTTGATTGGCTACCACTTTTGAAGATTGGAATTATGGTGATTTTATTCCAGTCCTTTGCAACTACCTCTGTTTCTAACGTGAGATTGAACGGTTGGGCAATAGGCGACACCAGCAATTTCGTCAAAGGTTTTGGGATGGCCGGGTGGATGTGGTCGGGTCCTGCGGACTTTGCGCTGTTTAGCCGGAATATCGCTCGCTCAACTTCGTGAGCTGCAACGTCCTGATCCACCACGGCCACTCCCGCGGTGTTAGAGTGAGGCTCAGGTGCCCCATTGTCTGAGTGATGAACACTCTGAAACTGTGCCATGATAGCGTCCGCTATGCCCCTGTCAGTCGATATAATCTCCCCGTTGTGAGAAAGTGTGGTCTCAACTTCCTTTCTTAGAGAGAACCTGGACTAAACATAACCGTGAAACCCATTGGGGTGCTGTTCAGTATCACGTGCCGGGTTGAGCTCATTGATCAGACAAACATTCCTTGCTACCTTAATTGCTTTGTTTCAACATTTTTGTATATCATGAAGCTTTTAAACCTTCTTCGCTGAATATATGCCTGCCAAGCCACATACTTGCGTCGAAAAGCTCTCTTGACCCTGCGGCGAACCCATGGCTTCTGACTGCTCACTCTGACTTGTTTCGGGGGGAAGTTTCTATCTGTAAGAGCCCGGAGGTTGTAAGCGTAGTTCTGTTGTGACCTCAAAAGACGCCTGGCCCGCAACCTCGTTTATTTATCAAACTCACGCACATGTCATGTTAAAAATGAGACCACAAACGCGTACACGCATTCGCACGACAGGCGTACATTCACATACATTGGGAGACAGTACGTTGCTATTCGTCGTGGTGGAACTTCTCGCATAGAGCGTACACCCTATTCCGATTGTCACTTCTTGTCCGTCGTCTTCCCGGCGTCGACTGCTCTTTTGTTTCAGAATGTCGTCTGTGGGTAATATACCACTTGTGAGTAGTATACCACTTAGAACAAAACTACTTGTTACACAACAGTTCGGCCACAAACTGTCGACGTCCTCTGTGGGAACCGTTGGGTTCCAGTTCATTCTGTCAGCTTCCAATATCAGTTGTGGTCGATTCGGTGAAAAACTGCACTTTCTTTGCCTGTTCTGCTAACAGAGAACATTTGAACGGGAAATAAATCGTACTGCAGGCGACACGTTTCCACCGTCACTGTTGTGACGAGTTATGATTGTCTAGTGTTGAGGCAATCTGACCAGGTCGACTCTCGTGGTCTCTCTGACATGTTGTGCTAGCGTGAATTTGTTATAATAATAATAATGGTATATTTCTCAACGCATCTGTGAGAAACACGCTCAGATAAGCGTGATCAGTATACACATGGTAACATGGAACGCACACCGCACTCAAAATTGTTAATTGTACAATACACCAATAATGAGAATAAAGTTACAAAACGGACACAATGATAATGGAAAATTCTAGTTTATGTAGAAGCATCTGCCTCACTTGTTTCTAAAACGATATCTTTTAAAATTTCAATGTTCGATAAAAAATTATTAAGTAATACCTTGGTTGAGCCACAACGAGCTAAAAACCAAAAGAGTTATCGGTTTCGCAACGTTTCGACCCACTCGGACAGCCTTTATCAAGCGATTTAAATCAGAAAATTTAAAATGTACAAGCTTCGGATTAGGCAGTCAACAACTGGCACACGTTTGTGTGTTTCACCTGCGGTGTGTAAACAGGCTACCAGTAGGATGTAAGGGTACACGGTTCACCAGAGGTCACCACATGAAGATCCCAAGGTGCGAATAATCATAAAGAGTTACTGTGTGACGTGTGTGTGTGTG
>JTDE01009167.1:0-11993 GCA_014338405.1 Paragonimus skrjabini miyazakii | reverse complement strand
GTTTGCATTGCCAACGTAGCAAGGTCCAACATCATGTTGTTTCTTCACCTCGCCATTTCCCCGCAACGAATTCTCCTTTCTCTCACATCCATTGGGATATTGTTGGTCCTCTACCTCCTTCCAATGGAATGACTTTTTTGCTCACTTGTGTTGTTCGTTTCATTCGTTGGCCGATGGCTGTTTCCATGTCAGACACCACTAGTGTTACAGTTGTCAGGACGTTTCTGCTCCACTGGGTTGCTAACTTCGGTGTACCTTCAGAAGTTACTACCGGTAGAGGCGCGCAGTTCCAATGTCAGCTCTTCCGTGATATGACGTGTATGCATGTCTGCGAACACATTAAAACGACAGCATATCACCCCTCTTCGAATGGTCTAGTGGAACGTTTCCACGACAACTGAAAGCGCAATTAATCGCCCAATCTTCAAAGCACAAATGGACGGAGTGCCTTCCACTTACCATGTTAAGTATCAGATCAACCATTAAAGAAGATCCTGGAGTCACTCCGGCAGAATTAGTCTATGGATCGAGTCTGTGACTGCCCGGTGAATTGTTCCAGGATTCACCCCACATAACTGATCAAATGAACTACGTGCAAGATCTTCTGAGACATGGAGAATCTTCGCTCAATCCCTACGCGGAAGCATACATGGCCCGGTCGTATTCCCCGTGATTTATATACATGCAAACATGTGTCTGTCCGCTGTGATTTAGAAAAGCGTTCTCTGCGACCCCCATACTCTGGACGATTCGGAGTAATATCACGTGATGACAAGTTCTTCACCATCGATCGAGCAGGGAAACGTGATACCGTCAGCACTTACTGTCTGAAAGTGGCGTATGTGGACAGTGACTTTCTACAATCACCAAACAAATTAACACGTCAGTTTACGACAAATCCTCTTCTCCCTACCACTCAGGTGGTTCCCACAATCCCAGTGAGCACATCTCCTAGCATCCAGTTACCACTTACGGAAACCAACACATCCCCGCCACATTTAACCACTCGCACAGGTAGACATATTAATTTGCCTACTTGTTTTCTTCAAATTGCTTCAGTGTTGTTAATTTTGCCTTCTGTCAAAGCATCAACGCTTGCTTTAGATGCTCTGGGAAGGAAATATTGTAGAGTTCTCATTATTTTGTACTTCATTTTGCTAACATTGCGCAACTGCTGCATCAGACCACATTGTACATTTTTGTTTGACTTGAGTAAAAACAACTACACAACACGTTTTCGAATAAACTCTGCTACACGTGCTTACTGGTTCTTCCTACGACGCCGGTATTTGCTACCCAGTTTAAAACATCCTATTTGTTGGATTAACTTCCAGCTCGGTTACTTCGCGTCCCCAGCTACGCTTGAAACAATCCCAATATTTTCCAGTGTTATTGGACGCCCCACGAACATTGTCAAACTTTGGTGAGTCCCGTCCTTGACTTCACTCGTTATTTTTGTATCGAGAATTATAGTAGTTCACACATCTGTTCCACTGCAGGGTCTTTACGCTGACATTCGTGTTAGCAGCTGTTAAACCCCCGGATGAGTGGCGCCGGACCTACGGGGGAATTAACGCTGACAAGGTGACCAGGGAAGCGGAATCAAAAGCATGGCCAGAACATGGGCAGGACAACGGCGTTGAAATAAATTGGACCAAGCTCAAAATCAACTTACTGGGATTGTCTATTAATTTTACTCCACTGCGGTGGGTTATCTGTCACGGGAAACCTACATGGTGGGATCGCAGAGTGAGCAACTCTCAAACCATGAAGCTTAAGTCATGGGAGAGATTCAACCACACAGGCGGACATAAACATTATCTGGAGCACAAGCACGTTGGAAGTCTTCGAAGGTTTGCCCTACCGAGTTACCACGTATCCCACGTGTTCAGCCCACTTGACGTGAACTTACTGGGCGGCCTACACTCCTCCTCTCAATGACAATCGAACGTGCTTTCTCTGTAACGGACAGAGAGTGTTGTAGTGGGCAGCACGTGCTTCTTCTGTTACCGCCGATGTTTTCCGAGCACTGTTCGTTCCCGATCACTAGTCCCCCGATAAACTGTATCTTGTGTCGTAAGGAATTTTGCACACGTTTAGAAAAACCTCCTGAGTATTTTTCATATAGATTGAACATCACCCACAATTGATCGCAGCTGTCGCATTCCCATAGACTTTCCAGTCAGCCCCTTTAGAAAAGAAGCACTAGACTCGAGTTTCGCTCTCATTAGAGCTCGCCAGTAGTGCATATCATCGCCACTGCCGGGAATTGAATCTCCGATCCATCTCTGGTCGGCTTTACAACCAGTCCTAAGTATGCTTATGTTTATGCGTGCGATAGCACAATCTGTTAATCAACAGGGCTGCAACGTTGTTCGGGTGGCTCGCGACCTCTAATGATATCGACCATAGACGAGCTGATGTCATGTGATTCGAGGGTAAATGCGTAGACAGATCTAGGCAATCTGTTGGCTCATAACCACGCGAGGCTACGAACGCAACATGAACAAGTTAAGACTCCGAAGCAGCTGTTAAAAAATTTGCCCTGGGCTAATTTAATCGCTCCCAGGTGATTGCAACCGTAGTCGGCACTTCTTCGGTATCACGATAACGTGAGATTCACCACCTTACTTTGCTTCGCAAAAGCTTCGACAATCCAGCCCCTTAAGATGTCCGTTCAAACCTCATCATTTAACTTTTCTCACGTGGTACGATAAGCGCCCGTGACCCATTCTTGAAACAGTGACTCCATCAACCTGTCGTCATATTTGAACGTCTAGTTACTTCCCACAACTTGAAAAACCACTGAATTTCCTACTTATCTTTACACCAACAGGATAAGCGCGGGTCTGCAATCGTTGAAGCCGCTTAGTTTATTTAAATTATTATCCGTGGATCCTAGCTGTGGTTCACTGTTACTTTTCTAGGGTCCTCGGGCGTATTACAAAAAAGTGAATATCATCAGATAATCGTGAATTTGCGAAATTATTTAAACGATTGGCTCCTATCACACACAAGTCGTTTGTTATCGTTAGGAACACAGTGTGGTTTAGTTTCAAATTGTCTCTCAGCTCGTCCAGTGTAACAAATAGACATAACGCGAGCAACAGTCGTGTAAAGGCGCAAACTTTAAGTGAACACGGAGGCAAGAACGGACGCACATATCTGCCTTTTTGACGAACTTCTCGTGTAGTTGATTACGCAAATCGGTTGGAATTTATGTACGTGCATGGATACAAGGCAAACACTTCAACAAGGGCAGAGTGGATGACATCCAGCTCAAACGCGCAACACAGCTGAGTGCTTCGTGTACGTCTTTGTGTAAGCCATTGTGACGACGGGCTACTCTTCTGATCTCATTAATTTGACAGCGACAGAAGGTCAAAACTCTGCTAAGCCTGGCCCGGAAAACGTGTTTCCGAAGCCGTGGCTCTGATCTGTCAAGCCGCTGTCGTGGTTAAGGCCTACATTGATATCCAAATATGTCGCGAAATCATTGTCATTTATTCTCTACATATACAGACAGACATCCAGATCAAGATAGAGCAGGGCTATACGATGGTATTTTAGACGGTCGCGATCTATTGTTGGAGGTTTGCCAACTTCAACCACGATATCATAATAGTCGGACAGCCGTTAAGCGTTCTAGCGTCCGTGGATCTCCAGTCGATGCGATCCGGCCATTCTCACCTAAGTAGATCGCTGTCACCCAACTGGGAGCGGTCTGCCACAAAGTCTGTGACCTCTTATTGGTACTGAACCGTCAATCAAACGGTTTTAGTTTACAATTATAAAGACGATCATACTGAATGGGTCCTGAGTAGCATTCGCAGAAAACGAGTGTGATGTTCGGAATGTGAGAGTCCCGGAAAAATTCAGGGTGGTTGGGTTGGACTATATTTCAACTCATTTACCTCAGGCCTATCACTCGGTCCCCTGCGTCCAGCAGACCAGATAGGCAGAAGTATAGCACTACTGACCATTTCGATGTTCTCTTTCTTCCGCTTTCTATCACTCACTTGTAGTAATTTTTCAGATCCCAGAACAGACGTGGCTGTTCATTGTGGCACTGTTCTTGTAAATCCCATCATGTATATCCTAACTTCTGGTTCCCATTGTTCTCTTTTTCTGTCCAGATTGTGAGTTAATATAATTGTCTTCATTTTTGCATTCAGTCCGTCACTAGATTACTCGCAGTCGGTGTGTGCTACTTTTCAGCAAAAAAATTAACAGTGCTCATCATATGGATCCGGTGACGCACTGAATGCCGATCGTTTACAACAGGTGACTCCGTAACCGTTGTCTTAGATCAGGCCGGTATAGCTGTTAATCTCTGTACAACAGAAGCATCTGAGATGCTAAATTAGGTTCTTGTTATTATTGTGCTCGGTGTCCGTTTGGATCAGTTCCAGATAGCAAATCATGGAATAATGAATATTTTACGTGATTTCTTAACTATCTATCAGAAAACATTTTCATTTGCCAAGAAGCACTTTAAGTCACTATATCAATCTAGTAAACAGCTATTTACCTCGCACGTACAGGAGGTTTTGTGGTGCAAACGGAATTTCCGTAACCGTATGAGATGACGGTTGTTTGCTTTCTCGCATTCGGATTGCCACTATCGTTAAGTTTCGTTATCGGTAATTATCAGTGGGTTCTTCTATTTATCTCATGCTCATCTTTGCCCTCTAGATCTCTACCTCAACGTATCCCAAGTTTAATGAATTGTGTAAAGGGAAAATATTCAAGACATATTTGAGTAAGCCGGTTGCTGTATACGTACTACACTTTCAGTCTATCGCCAATGTAGGAATCTGGCTGTTCACCAAGTACCAATTAACAGTCATACCCGGAAAGGGAAATTCCGCGAGCCAACTTGTCAAACTGTTCCCCACCTTATATCACACAGAACAGTTGTATATATTGCAATATAATTGGATCCATTATCAAGCATTGCCGAATCTGATATATTCACGGAATGAAATCGTTAGCTTGGTCCAGCTGACCTGGCTTATAAAGAAGGCCTGAGTATGCAGTATGCGTTCACACTAGTGGCTATTCCAACTTGATTCACTTAAGCCATGAAGAACGTCTGGGTATGCAATATAGTTTCGCACGAGTAGATGCTTCAACCTGAATCAAATAAGCTATGAATAACTCCTCGGTATGCAGTATGTGTACACACTAGTGGCTATTCTGATTTGATTAACCTAAGCTATGAAGAACGTCTCAGAAGGCAGTATGAGTACACACTAGTGGTTGCTCTACCCGATTGACTTAGGTTATCAACAAATTGTAGCTTGTAAACTGAGAAAAATGCACTGCCAAAGAATAGTCCGCACTTTCCACAAGATTTGGTCGGAAAATGTGGAGTTGCACTCATGTGTAGCCACAGCTGAAATCAGGGTCAAGGTCATGACAATTTTGGTAAAAATGTGTGCGATTTTAATAGTTTTATGTTAATTAATACGACGTATGACGCAACTGAACGTCTGCCATAATACAGTGCAGCGTGTGGTTGACCACCAGGTGTTTGTAAAGTAAGATTATCACCGATTTTCGATATCGATTTGCTCCACATAGTCGGTATCTAAATCAAAGTTGATATTTTATAGCGCGCAAGAACTATTAGGCTGCTCACTACGGGGGTGTAGTGGTTCTAAGCGCTATATACAATTCAGGTGCGAACACGAAATCCAAAAAAATGGTGAAAGAAAGTGAAAATAACCGACTCACAGTAGTTCGGGAAGGTGCGTCGTTTAGAGTTCCACCACACGGAATGAAGTATCCAATCGATGCGATCTATCGTATAGATCTCACGTCACTTTAGAGATCACAACGAAGATAATTCCGACGACCGATGAGTTTGGAAATGTGTTGAAATAAATGCGGATTCCGTTAGCTGTTAACTCTCCCAAATATCTGTACATATACGACACTGAACGCAGAGAGAGAACACAGGGTTCGCGACCTTGGAAGTCTTATTTGTATTGTTAATTGAACCAATTCACATGGTTTAAGCGAGTGTACATGTGAATTTAAAGAAGGTAAAAAATGCGAAAATTAATGAGAATTATGCAGTAAAAAATGCTGTACAAAACGCTACAGAGGTCTGAGGCGGGGAGGAACGAGAAGATCACGTTATATTTCAATACGACCTTGTACGGTGTATAGGTGGGTTTTTCCTTCAACCCTTTAAGTGTGCATAGTTTTTGTACGATCGATAATCACTTAAGGCCGATTAACATCAATTATAATGTAAAAGGGCAATCAAGATTATCGGATTATAGTAAGCGGAGAAATATGTACATGGACAAACGTATTCTTAGACAATGAACCAGATTTCTTAAGTGCGTATGTCTAACATATTACTTTGTGCAAGATAAATCCTGTTTGAGTTACTACTAGATTACGAAACCTTGACAAGTTCCGCTTAGGATGTGAATAATAGCTTGAGCGAAGCTGAAATGGATGTGACGTGGTATGAAGCAGTATTGGCTGTTTTCACTCAGACGCCATCTGGTACGTTTCCGGGCAGAGTTTAAAAATGAACATGGCATTCGGTAAGATCGAAAAGGTTTATAAGCCATGTTTGAATTGATAAATATTCTTATCGTCTCCAATGACACACGGGAGTTGGTCCAAAAGGAACTGGATGGAAAGAAAGTGATAAATATCCTTCAGGTTGCCAGCGTATCTGTGGACAGCCTTATCAAACGCGCGTATGCGATGGGTAGTTGGAAGTCGATTACCAATAAAATGAACAAAAATGGAATATCCTCGATAGTTTTTGAGTTTACCAGCTTCCAACATAGATATGTATTCAGCAAAGCCAACAGGGTGTATTATCTACTGAACGTTAGACATGAGTTTACCCTGGATGGCATACTGGTCACCAATTGCTGCGATCAGCTGGTGTCACTGCCGAAGTCAATTTTTTTATGGCACTTCACTTACTTCGTCGAGGATGACAAAAGTCCAACGACTTTGGTGACTCAGATAATTCATTGCAACAGGCAACCTGAGTTACTGGCAACTTCACAGGGTAATGAGTCTATGGAGGTCTCAACCCCAGGTCATGTGAACACGGACGCATAAAGCATAGAAGTTATATAAGTCGGGGGATCAAAAATCAGAGGCAAGGATGGTGAAACGACTATTTCTTCAGCCAAGCTAGAAGCCAGTATCTGTTGCATGGAGGCACAAAAGTCCAGGAGGATGAGTCAAGGCCAGGAAGATTGGAAGAATGGTGATAGTGGGAAAAATCACTGGCTTGATAAGAACCAGAGCGAAACCATATTTACAACAGACGTTCCAACTGGTAGGTTGTTAGGCATCTGACTTACAGCCTGTAATTTGGAGTGTCGCCGGGCTGATAACAATGTTAAAAGAGTATTGGAAAAATACGAAACAGGAAAAATTGATGGGTTCCCGTTGTCAAGCGAGACTTAGACAGAAAAATTAACAGAAACCTAATGAATAGCGCTTTATGAAAGAGCTGGTTAAAAGCGGGCAGTCTTTAGGGATGAAGAGAAGTCAGCAGATTCGGATGTACTGGCATGAAAGTTGCATATTATCAGAAGGTGAATGACGCCGGTAAAAATGCACATACAAAACATGTGAATGGCAATATACCAAATATGTGTAAACAGCGAAAACTGTATAATAAATAAATAGTAAACGGAGGATTTATCAAAATCCAGATGGCACAGCAGAAATGACTTACGGTTATGAATCACCGATTGTAACATTGGGAATTTTCGGTATGTGACAGACGGGCGAGTTGATGTGAGGGCAATCCTTAAATGGCAACTCGTTTGCTGAATGATGAAGTACAATACTTGAAGTCGAAGACGCTAACCGTAGAACGGCATATTGTTTGGTTTGTGTGACGGCATCCCGGCTGGATGCTTTGTTCACCAAGCTCTGAAGCATCGAATAGTCATTCCCCTTGATGCTTCACGTAGAGGTGCGTGACAAAACCCGAGTGGCTTTGTGGCAGTCTTCGTGGCCACCAGCTATGCTGAACCATGAAACATGTAGCGTGTTCGTAGCACCCACACTCACGCTGCTGACATAACTGGAACCGCTGATAATTTCGCGCATTCCTTGCCAGATGCTTCATCTAACGTCCTCAGTCAGGTGTTGTGCCGGGCGGTCCCAGTCGGCATTGTGTTTGGTCGTTCCTATCTGGCGTTGTACTGGACGTTGTGCTGTACTGTATTGGACTCGACCCGACTCGACGTTGGTTGAATAAACATGGCTGTCTCTACAGTTCAACTTAGCTTTCAAAATTTGGGCCAACGTGGATTCTGTGTTCGGATACATAACATACTATATACGACCCTGGAGAGGTAACTGACCTGATTACACGCATGACAAGTTCAACAGGGCCATTAAGGAATGTGTGAGGACCAACGCACTTCAGGTGTGATGGATTTATCACGACGTTCCAGTTTACCAAACAGCGACCTGTCAGTTCCGAATGAGGTCGTTTGAACCCTTGCGGATGTATGTATAACTTTAGCTAAAGTATCCAGCATACTACCTTCATATTTTTGTTGAGCCACAAGTACACACAGCAACACCTTTGTTGAAGATGCACGCGGAATTTAGAGATCATTGCCTCTGGTGCAGCGTTTTCCTAACTTGCAACGTAGAGATGCTATCATGTAGATATAGTTCCAAGGGTGAAGTCGTTAGTGTTGTCATTTTAATAATAATAATAATGTGAGATATTCCTCAGCTTTTTACAAATGTTCATTAAAAAAATTCGCAAATCTGAAAGAAACAAAATTTTCATATAAGTTCAATTTATCTGATGTGACTCTATTAAAGGAAGAATAAAGGGGTTACAAAACAATTTTTTTTCTTAGCGATATTGTGGCGACAAAATTAACATAATTAGCATCTGATATTTACTGCATAACAGATTTAGACGGCATGCGACCGAGTGAAACCGACGTCGAAAATTTTCGTTTCAGTGGCCGTGCTCCACAGTTTTGCTCTGTATACAGCAATCAACAAAACCAGCTTGCATCACGTTTTACGTCAAAATTATGCTATAGGTAAAACGGATTACGACTCAACCAGAATATAGCGGATTGTGAAATTCAACAACTTCTCTTTACATGCGTCTGCTATGAGATAGCTCCGGTAATAATACTCTCCATAATTTACGTGTTTGTCCCCAATTCAGTAAACATGATTTGACGAGGACCAATAAATTTAGGTATGCAAAATATCGTTTCGCCTGTACCCCGCAAAAAACACATCTAAGCAGAAGTTGTTGAGGGCGATAAAATTTGACGATGATTGTAGAGAATGAGAGTTAGCGGTTATTGCAAATGCCTTCGTTTACTTCTCTCTTGTTAGTTTGTTTCCATCCTGCGTTTCAGTCAATTGCTGAAACGATTTTGATCCTCTCCTGAAAGGTTGAATGGACCATTTGGATGAAGCGAGGTGAACTGTTTTTCCTACGAACGACAATTTCGACACATTCCAGACGTTTTGTCACTTCTTGTTTCAACACAGTTATTCAGCCTTTTCCTCTTATCGCCAGGCTTCTGTTTGTCTGAACCTTGAGAGTGGCGCTTTTCTCTATCGTCACCGCATTGTTTGTTTTTCCTGACCGCAACCACATAATCCGTTTGTCTTTGATTTGGTAAATTTGATGGATCAATATCAATCTATTTCATTTCTCTTCCATTCTTAGGTTTCCAGTAGTTTCCAGTATTCCGACAGTTCATTATAAACGTATCTGTCCCCGTACAATTAAATTTGGTGTGTTGACTGGCAAAGGAAACACATTTGGACTCAACTATCAGGGATTCATCATACGAACGAACATCAAGAAGAGACTAAGCGGCATCGAGTGAGCTCGTTGTCGCAAAGAAGTAACCGTGCTAGATAACCTCCGGGTACGAAGCAGACATCTTTGCTTGTTAACTGACTGGAGGTTATCGTTGGACACGCTGCGCTGCATGAACGGACCGATTCTTGTACACGTGGTAGACAGGTGTCAAGGTCCGGTAACCAATTTTCTCGCGCCTCCCCAGGAACAAAAACATCAGACGCCCCACTTTTTTTAACACTATCTGGTTCTGGTTGCTGATCACCAGGTAACTTGTCTTAACAACATTGTCAAAAGGTCGCCAAATGTTTTTGATATTCCTCTTCCAGTTTATTCCGAGCCCACGCTTTCTTATTTTACAGCTGTTTCTACTCTTCACGGGGAAGTGCCTGAGTATACCAAATTGTCCGCTGTTTTGCACACCTGTGACACGTCCGTGACACCCGGAGTTGAAGAGAGATCGCACCCAGTAGTAACTTCAAGGACTGTTGTATCTTCCCCGGGTGAACTTAAGAGTGCACTTGAAATCTGCTCAGTGGTATTCCGCGATTTACTTGAACAAAACTTGATAATAGACGATGAATTCCCTTGTGGATGGCCACGTCTGAAGGATGGGAAGTTAAGGTGCAGACTGTTACAGTTAAAAGTTCAGAATAAGCTGGTGGTACGAGTTTTGTTTGGTAAGTCTGAGAATCCATCCATCACAACCGACGGAAATATTGATTCTACCTGCCTGTCACAGTGCTAAGGTGATTATGGGACGCCTAATGTCTCCACGGAAGATGATATACTCAACTCAACGAGGGCTTGCTGAAATTTGAACCAGATTCCTTTGATAAGTTATTTCTGAACGTGTGTGGTTTCACTGTTAATTCTGAGCCCACCGTTGGCAACAGATTAATAGATATAGGACAGAATCTGTTTTACTTTCGTTGCTGCTGTAGCGGTCTTTTAAGGAAGCCATTAAACATTGGGTAGTGTTGCTCACTGAAATCAGATTCAGTGGAGCTGCGGAGATAATAAAACATATTCGAACGATCCAAAAAACCAAACCCATGCTTAACGGTTTCAAGCTCGCTTTGTAAAACAGTTGGTGCCAGCAAGGTTGAGCCACTCGTATGAGGGCGTGCCAGAGTATCTACTCCCTAGTGGTCCATGTGTCAACAAAACGCTCAGTTAAACTTCGACGTATTGATGATAGATTTTCCCGCCCCATTTAAAACAAATGGGCATAGTCAGTTCACTGTATTGTAAGAATTGCGCACCAGCCTGCATTCGATGACCTACCTCGGTTTACACAGACGTGAATTTCGGTATGTGTTAACTTGTATCCGCAAATTATCGCCAGACAGAACCCCTGATGCACCAGTGGAAGAAATACCATACGTTACCACGAGACTTCTCAAAGAAACTAACTCTTGTTGAATGCGTCAACTTTCATCGCAACGGTGAGTGGGCCTTCCAACTGGCCGTGACTTTTAGACAAGCTGACGATTTAAAGGCACGCATATGAGGGAACGACGTGCGGTTTTAAGTTAGTGCAAACTATGTTCTGTTTTCTCGTTTTCAAACCACACAGGTAGGAATTACAGAATTCACGTACAATATTCCTGGCTCCTGTGAACTGGACGACGTGTTGCTTTAATACAGATGAACGCCCCTCCCCTGGTTCCAGAAAGCAATCCTAAGGATACAAACTGTTTGCCGCCTACTTGGACGGTAAATGTTTTTCTTGGCTCTATATCAGCTAACCTGATTGGTCAATCGAGACGGGTTGACACCTTTGTTTACTTGAGCAACGGTTTTAGTCAACGAGCGCAGGCTGAGCACCTGCATACGGCGCAGAATGGAGGCAGTTGAGTGCAGCTAGATACGTCCAAAAATCCGATAACCGGAAGACGAACGTAAACTGTTCGTTGATAGGAACTTTACTGCTCATAATCTTCCCGCGGAATGCACATAACCCATACCTGGAAGCAGTGTTCATTGCTGGCCGCAACTAACCAACATTTTGCCCAAGTTGTTGGCCGATAAAAAGGTTGGTATTCCATTGCGGTGCGAAAGGCTCGAGATGTCCTGCGTACGAGGCCAGCGTAAATCTAGAGAGAAAGCATATGTACATTTTTGAGCTTACGTA
>JTDE01009166.1:4084-17373 GCA_014338405.1 Paragonimus skrjabini miyazakii | reverse complement strand
ACAGTGGTACCAATGAGTGATGATGCGTGGTGAATTGTCCTAAGTTGAATTAGGTTATAGGCGTCTCTAGCGTTTGTAATATTAAAAAAAGCTTAGTACTCATGATTCAACGACAGTTCGATTGTCGAAATTTTAATCATGCTTTCCTGCTTAATCACGCGGAAATTTCAATAAAACCATGTGTTTTCACGTGTATGACGTGGAGTTTCATTATATTTTACCTTCATATTTCCGAAATAACGTAGAATGCGACTTTGCGTTATTTTTCCATTAATCCCTATGTCATTAAACAACCGCAAATTTCTTGTTTACATCTTCGGAAGACTGAAACAAAGAAATCTCTAGGGAACAGATTTCCAAGATTTTAATTTCCGCAACATATCACAAATTTTGAACAACTTTAATTGCTACGAATTATTTTTTAACTAAAAGATAACGGAGATATTCACGTTCTACCGATTACACGCAGCAAATCGGTGCCCAAGAGCTAGCCGTAGACAATGATTTCTTCGGTTATCGTGACTTGAAAAACATTTAACACATATTCCGCTTTTTACCTCGGTATCAGGTGCAGGAATAAAAATCACTGAAATGTGTGTTACGGAGGCGTGTGTGTTTGTTTTAATCGAGCGTAAAACGAAAACGACCTAAACTTGTGTTATTTTCGAATCTCTATATGGTTGATGTTGGTTTGCGGAAGTAACGCTGAAATGCAGAAATAACTTATATAATAATATACAGGAGAATGCAGAAATTGTTTATCACAATCGTAACTGATGGCACTATTTTATTTTTAGGACACGGATTATATTGAAGCTTTCAAGGCTGTTTTCGAAAATCGTGAATTTCACACTTTCTTACAGTTCCAATAGTGCCTGGAAAGGTACATGGAGGACTTCAGCGTTATTTACGTTCGCGGAACGAGTCTTTGTTGGAAAGCTGTTCTGAAATGCGATAGGGTAAGGTGACATGTAACCCTGATAACGGTCTAGATTTTCTACCGTTGTACAAAGTACAAAGGACGGAAGAGTGAATGCAGAGGTATACGACGTGTGTAGTAAGTTGATATTTGTCTTCGTTAGCAACTTAGCTCTCGCAACACCTGTTGCAAAACACGATTTTACGTTGTCCGCTGAAATGACTGTCTGGTTGTTAGCACTTTCGAGTTACAGCACAATCATCCACTTAATCGTCTGGTGTACGAGTCCCACCCTACCAATCGCAGACTAACAATCAGTGAAATTAATGACTCTAGGGGTCTATTCGAGTATAATACACCAACCCCCGACATAAAGCCGTATTTCACGGACGTCTACGGGAAGTTCATCACAACAGCTGACGTTAGGAAAATTCGACGCATGTTGAAGCCCGCATTGTCCAGTGAGCTTTGGGGTGTAATATTTTAACTGAGCTTCAGAGAACCTAGTGGAAGTGCTTGGTGACATTGCAGAAAAGGGTTTCTTGCGTACAGTTCAAGACGAAAACGATAGATACACACATATATGCTTTGCTCAGCGGACGCGGATGAAGCCGTTCAGATGTTTTCCGCATGTGGTGAACGTGGATGCCACACACGGGACCAACAGACACAAGTGAGTCGCCAAACATTTTGATATTCTTGAAGCTTGAAGTTGTATCAATTTCTGGTAACCGAAGGCATGGGACATGGCTGACCGGTAATGTACGGGTAAGTGCGTAGTGAGAAGTACGCCTGACTACGTAGGCTGTTCGAAATATTCCGAGATCTGATGGATGAGCACATAACGGTGAAGACGTTTGTCATGGACAAGATGGCCGCGCATATGAGGGCAGCTCGTGCGGTGTTCGGATGCGACGTCCTGTTGTGTTACTTTCATGTACGTGACGCCGTCCGAAAGCATGTAAATGAGTATAATTTCTTTGTCATGATCATTAATATACGAATTCATCCCGCAGCCGGCATCTATTTCACCGACTGACCACAGTGGATGATGGACAGCAGTAAGTTGCATGACTACACAATCTACGTTATAGGTTCAACCGTGATGTACGCATGATTAGTCTGACAGATAAAAGGTTTATGAATTATTTGTTGTGCAATTGGCTTTAGATCAAGTCAAACTGGGCCATTCATACACAGGGTAGTGTTGTCCATTTCGGAAACCGCACCAACAATCGACTCGAAAAAGCGAATGGACGACTGAAGAAACGGACGCATCCCAGGGACTGCTTGGCTACTGCCTTTCAAAAGATATGGGCCCACAGCGAGTGCCTCATGCGGAAATTTGAAATGTAAACGACTTATGGATGCGATCGCCGTAAACTTGTTGATGTAGACTTGTACGTGAAGAACATTCTTTACAGAATGACCGCCTTTGCAAGTCATCTGGTTCAAAAGCATCTGAACAGACGAGTCCCACGTTTGCACTTCGAGACAACTGCTGAATCTAAGGTAAGCCTTTGTACACAGTTCACCTTGGACGTTGCAGCTGCTGGTTAAACATGATGGCAAGTGTTTCCTTGTGGATAGTTTGCAGGGGACATGCGAGTGTATATTTTATCGCTCAGTGTGACTCCTTGCATCCACATTCTGTCCGTATTCAGAAAGCATTCCTTCCCATACAGTGAGCAATTATGTTCTGTTAATGTTTAATCGAAAAGGCCGTTTCCCCATCAACAATCGATGGTTGGCGGAAAACAACCTGCCAATTCGCCGGCTTGTTGGTCCGAAGTTTCAGCCTCTCGTTGCTTCGAACTTCAACCGACAGTACAAAGCACTGCACAATTTACTTGCAAAACTACGTGAATGCAGCAGTCGCACGGCTGTGACATGTTTCAACAGTATCTTTGCTGTCACCAGCAAAACAGTTGAACGTGCAAGTGCTTACTTACCATTGTCTGACTTTCCGATCGTCATCTCATCGGGCAACAAACAACTGAGGTAGGTGTAAAAATCCAAACGGGGTTGCCATGCGGATATTGTGGTGAACCGGTGCAGATGGACAGTTATCACTGTCAAACCGATGAGCTCATCTTCCATTCCGACTGCATCTGAACCGCTGACATATGAGAATGTCCATTCTGTGGCAAACAACTTCAACCGCCGTCACCTGGTAAGTGCATGTTTTCAATTTTCAGTTGTCAGTTGCGTCAATTTTGGTTAATGCTCCCGCACGCCCAATGAAACAACTTCCTACGCCGTCACCCGGTAGGTGTATATTTTCCATTCTTACTTGTCAGTTCCGTCAACTTCGGCTAACTTTCTCGCATGCCCAAATAACAGATCTTGCGTACCGTCCATCATGGATGTCAACTTCGACATGTCCCCGGAAAATGTGCCCTGTGTATTAAAGCCCAAAAAACCGCAGTGATTCGTCTGTTGACATCATTCAACATAGTGAGTTCATTTACGAACGTACACATAGTTATCTTCGGATATCAGACTTGATGAACGCAATAATGAGGACTTCCTTTGATAAACCATCTCCATCTTCGGAATGAAATCACGCAAAAGAACAGCCACATGACAAGCCGATGCAAGCTGGAAGCAATATGTACCACTTGTAACCGAAGCCCAAAATACAACAGTGGTATCACAATTCGCAAGTTCTCAGGAGCTTCATTCATACTCGTAAGGTAGGACAAATGGACGGAGTAGTTATAAGTGTCTAGGCGTGGAGTGCAGTTTGGCCTAATTCGTAAGGTAAGACAAATGGACGGAGTAGTTATAAGTGTCTAAGCAATCAATGGCAATCAATGCCAAATGTATCCAGGAAAACACCACCGACGTACTTAATTTTTGCACATGATACTAAGTGCAACATAGGTCCCCAAAGTATATCACGTTTGCAACTTTATAAAAAGCTCAGCCTAAATGACCGAACAGTGATTTGATCGTCGGAAGAAAAATCATGTTTTCTTGCATAACTAGACTAGCAGTTTCAGAATAAGATGTTTGATGATTGTAAATCATAACGGAACACCATATGCTATTGTTGTTTTATTGCATTGATAATAACATTATACAGATACTGAATACATTACAATTTCGTGGGCTGACGCGCCGCGTTATTACTACAGCGTAAAAACTAGCTCTGGGTTTGAGCTAAGTGCATTTCCGATTAATAATACGTATTCCAAACTATCGCATTTTGCTACTTTCAGGACATTGCATCCTATTATATTTAGACGTTCAGTTGTCTGTTCAACGTAGTTTCTCACTTTTGTCAAATTGCTAAGTAATTGTCAACTGATCGAAAAGAAACACATTGTTGGCTTACGCAATTGGCATATTAAAACAAAAACCTTGACCGCGACCGATTTGTACCATTTTCTCAGCTGCAACTCGTCCGAACATTATAATAACCCGGATAACTGAAAACCACCATTCCCCCAGGGAATTCACAAGTTCTTTCCCTCGACGCATTCGATGCAGCAAATCGGTGGCTGAAAATTATCGGAAGGAAGTAAAATCTGTCGTACAACAGCGAATTTATTAAGGATCCGTGAATATATGTCAATTTTTCGTTGGCATCGTTCAAGAAGTTGAAAATCATCAGTTTCTGAGACAAAAATGATGACGAGCGTTGAAAGGTTTGTGTTAACCCACCGTTAATGGGTTTGTCCTTCATTTCGCGCGGAAATTGAAAATAATAATGGTGGGTGTTATGGTTGCACTTATGCGTTTTCATGTGAAGTAGTTGTTTATGTTCGATTAATAGTTAATCGTTCTATGTTAATAAATGATCGATTCTTCATAAATTTGATTTTAGGTGATGGATTATCTTCAGGGATACAAAGATCTATTCGAGGATCGGGAATTTTCTAGCTTTCAAGTATTTCGAAGTTGTTTGGAGACATATATAAAGGAATACAGTGTTTTGTGCGTGTTTGACTCAAGTAAGAATTCAAGCGATGCGCGCTTGAAGTATGATAATGTGAGTGTGAGTACTACTGAGGTTACGTGGCATATGGCGTACAATTGTAATAAAAACACGCACGTATGCTTCGCGCGGAAGAAGCAAGTACAGTTGTTTAGACGTTTTCACGATGCGGTCAACGTCGATGCTACGCATAGAAACAACCGCCACAAATGAGTCCTGTAACAGTTCGTGCTTGGGTGCGACATAATGCTATGTTATTTCCATGTTCGGGATGCCGTGAGGAAACACGTATGTTGGTGTAGTTAACCTTGTAATCTCCATTTAGACCAACTCTTTCATCGTATGGCAACTATAGATAACTCAGAAGAGTGAGTGTAAACCTTTGTCCATTTATATTTAACGTTCAACCGCCGTGAGGTGGTTAGCGTCGACGTTACTTAAAAAATATACTGTCTCTGCTGACGACGTTCGCCAGTCAATTAGTGTTGGAACATCTCGGAAATCGTGCTTCCCTTCTGCATTGTGAACAACAAGACGAGTTCAAGGTAACCGCACCTCATGTAATAGCAATTTTTAGTTTCGAGTGCGCGCAGTACACTGTGGACATCAGTGATGGCACGTTTGAGTGCAACTTCTACCGTTCCATGTGGTTACAATGCATTCACATGCTGCCCGTCTTCAAAAAGAATTTCTATCCATACAGTGGGTTGTTGTTAACGAAAACCGCATTTGTTCTAAGCCGCTTCCCAATCCATCGACGGTGGCTTGCGGAATACAGTACAACATGTTTCGCCGAGAGGTATCTGTCGCTGTTACCAATCCATTTCAACCGGATTATAAAATGTTGCATCAGGGGGTGGCAAAGCTGCAGGATGTTAATCCCAGGACTGGCAGCCGTATTTTCAAGGCTATCATAGTTGTCATGCACCAGTCCATCACGAAAGCTAAGACGGCCTTACCACAGACTGACTTCCCCCTTGTTCCATCGTGCAGTACGAAGCAGCCAAGATGGGGGAAGAATGTTAACATGAGGGTGCCCTGTGGATATTGTGGTGATCCCGTTAACATAAATGGTTACCGATGCGACAGCGGCCGACTAATTTTGCACTCAGAATGTATGAACAACATTGATTTACCGCACTGTCCTTTCCGCACTGAACAACTGCAACCACCCTCAGCAGGTACGTTGTTATTTCATGAACTATGGGGTTTTAGTTACATATGAAAAAGAGACCCCGTGTAGCATCCGTAACTACTGATGACTCAGGGACGTCGGTCGATGAGTTTCGTGTTGCGCATCCATGCAAACGAGTCCAGGTGAAAGAAATACCAAGTGATGTCACGGACGTCATTTTTTATGGTAAGTTATGCCGCGCCTCTGAAGTTACCTAACGCCTACTTTTAGAGATGGACACACAGCACGAAGAAAACTTCTACTGAAGCGGAACGGAAAGCAAAAAGGCTTCAGAAAACCGCTTGGAATGATGTACATAATTATGTACTTGAAATAAATGAGTTCCAAGACTTCCATTTTATTTTCGTTGTGACTATAGGGTGCAGGTGGGCTGACTGTCGAGCGTAGACGTCAGTGCGTCCAACCATAGGTCGTGGTGTTGTGACTATAGGTTGCAGGTAGGCTGGTTGTTGAGCATAGACGTCCAATTATAGACCCGTGGGGTTTGACATACTATGTGGTGCATAAAACTTCATAATTTTCCCCAATTCCTTGCTGCCGTATTGCCAAACCAGCTTATGCCCGAATACGATGAGTAGTAATTATGGTAATCAGACCACACAAAATAAAGCTCACATGGTGCCCGAAGATCACCTACCGCAGTCGTATCTACTTGCCTACGATGTCGCTAAATGCCTGGTGTTCCCAGTTCCACATGGTGTTGATTATCCAACCTCACATGTAAGTCAGCTGTCATTAACAGTTTAATAGGTTATTGAATGCACAATTTACAAAAATATATTTCACAACTTATATTGTGCAAGTTCTTCATTCTTTTGCTACTGAAACTCCTAAAGTTAACCAAAGTCTACATTTCATCTACCCCGCCAACGCATTTTTTCATCGAAATATCGCAATTCCTCAACGTCCCTGATAAAGATGTTTAGCACATTAAAACAAGCGTTTTTCCTACAACAACATGGGCACATTTCATGTTTTCTAAAATACTCTGTCACTTACCATTCAAAATATATTCAAACTCACATGTTAACGGTCTACCCAAGAGGGCATTTACTCCCTGCCGATAGGTTTCAGCCAATCGGTGGCTAAAAGCTAACCGTAAAGAGTAAAATTTGTCCAACTGCTAATTTGTCAGAGGTCCGTGAATTTCTGGCAACGTCATGGTGATATCGCTCGAGAACTTCGCAATCGTTGGTTTTCGCGAAAGAAATTATCACCAGCCTTGAATTTTTTTTCAATCGACCGGAAATTGGTTTGACTTTTGGTTGGCGCCAAGATTGCAAATATCAATCGTAACGCACCGTGCTGTCGTGTTGTTGGCGTCACTATTGTTTTCGATTGTGCAAGCCGTGTGCATGTATTACTGGGTCTTTGCTCACGCTTGCTTCTATTGTCTCCTTTCACAGGACTATCGTTGGAACCCTTACTTCAGAAGAACACTGTCCCACGGTGTCACCACGTTGTTCAAAGTTGGTTTACGAGTGTTACGGGTACATGATTCATTGATGCATTCGGGGCTGGAGAAGTTTCTGGCTTCAGTAACTTTAAAGGTTGTCCAGGAAAATATATGATGAACCACAGTGTTTGGTACGTGCTTGATTCAAGCAAAAAATCAAGCAATTGACGCTTGAAGTATTATAGTGTGAGTGCGAGTATTACTGAGGTTACGTGGTAGATGACGCACCAGTGTTCCGAATACAATTGACGTGGGAGAGGAAGCCGAGGATCGCCACGAGTTTAGTGACTTGAGTTCACATATATTCCAATGCATAGTTCACGCGAAAGTAGCTGCCCATCACACCTCAACGTCGACAGGAAGAAACTAGGCAATTATCCGTTTCACGGGATTCGCCTTGAAGGTCGTTCAAAAGGCAAAACGGTCCTTTTGGCGCGAGCCCTCGATTTTTAAATACTTTATGAAATTTTAAAATCGAAATTTCAGGCAAAGTACTTACAGTACATCAGTTGTAAATAAGCGGCGTTAATGGAAAAATTGAAATACATCGAATAAGTCCCAAAAGGATTGTTTTAGTGATGGAAAGTTTTCCCACCATTTTCACGAAAATAACTCGTTATTGGCGTTAGCTCACTTTTTCAAGTATTATAACTACGGTCATCGCCATTCTCAAGATGAAATACGTCATCCAATAGTCTGAGAGTGCTTCGTTTTGCGGCGTTTCGAAGTTATGGTCGAAATGGAAATATGCGATCATACAGTGTTAACATTGCATTTCAACAAGAACACTAACACATTCGATAGTAAACATGTATGACAACATTTCCAGCTTCATTGTCTATACGATTTTTATAATATTTCTTCCTGTTTGCAAGATTTCAGGAAGCTACTGGCCAATGAAACGTTGCTCTTGAAAATGGTTGGAAATGACCCTATCACATGGTTATTTCCATCTTCGTTTTGTATGGAATGGTGTAAATAAAAGGTATCATGTCCCACTCTATCATCGAGAATCTTCAGAAGTAAATTCCATTCACTCTACTGCATTGTTTCCAACTAGATTGAGGTCGCGTGGCGTTCATACAGAACAATCTGCGGAAACAGATTAAATCAAGCTGCATGCCGATCACCGGGAGGTATACCTCTCAGCCAGACACACTATGACATTTAGAACGCCAAGTATCTATCTTAGTGCAAAAAGTATTCCAATCAAAATGACAATCAACGGAATCAAGGATGATGATCACCATTTGCCTCAAACGCTTCAAATACAGGTTTTCCATTACTTCCCGCATGTGTTCGTTCTCCGAATTGTGCATGGTAAAGATGGTTTGGAAGGAGCAGCTACTAGTGTGAATATATACTGTATACTCGGACGCCGATCATAACTTAAGTCAATTGGGTAGAACAGGTACTGGCGTGAACGCATACTGCATGCTAAGACGTTGTTGCTAGCCTAAGTCAATCGGGTGGAGCATCTGCTAGTGTAAACCTATACTGCAAACTCGGACGTTATTCATAGCTTAGGTTAATCCGGTTGGAGCATCTGCTACTGTGAACCTACAATACATACCCAGTCGTTCTTCATAGCTTAGGTGAATCAGGTAGGAATAGCCCCTAATGTGAACGCATACTGAGGCATTGTTGATAACCTAAGTCAATCGAGTAGAGCAGCTGCTAGTGTGAACCTATACTGCATTCTGATACGTTATTCATAGCTTAGGTGAATCAGGTTGAAGCATCTACTGGTGTGAACCTACAATGCGTACTCAGCCGTTTTTCATAGCCTAAGCGAATGAGATTGAATAATCTACTAGTGTGCACCTGCAGTGCATACCCTGACGTTATTCATAGTTTAAGTGATTCAGGTTGGAATAGCCCTTAGTTTGAACGTATACTGCATGCTGAGACGTTGTTGATAGCCCAAGTCAATCGGGTGGAGCAGCTACTAGTGTGAGTGCATACTGTATTCTTAGATGTCGTTCATAGCCTAAGTCAATCTGGTGGAGCAGCTGCTCTTGTGAACCTATACTGCATACTCAGACGTTATCCACGCTTAAGTAGATCAGGTAGTGTAAATGCACACTGCATGCTAAGACGTTTTTGACAGTCTAAGTCAGTCGGGTGGAGCAGCTACTGATGTGAACATATAGTGCATACTCAAACGTCATTCATAGCTCACGTGAATCACGTTGAAGAATCTACTAGTTTGACTGCATACTCAGACGGTCTGCATAGCTTAAGTGAATCAAGTTGGAATAGTCCTAGTGTGAAAGCATGCTGTATTCTGAGATGTCGTTCATAGCCTAAGTCAATCTGGTAGAGCAGCTGCTAGTATGAACGCATACTATATTCTCAGACGTTGTTTATAAGCTGAACATTCAGGTTGAGCAGCTACTAATGTTATTCATAGCTGTGCTCAGTCAGGTTGAAGGATCTACTTTTGTGTATAATATATATACTGCGACCGGCTTACTCGGACATATCTGCGATTTTTTCTGTATATGGAATTCGTGAAACTTGGTAAACCTTGTAGTAGGGATCTAAGATGTGAAAATGGGCAGGCGAAAAATTGAAATACCTACCCGTTATGAATGTTAACTGTAGTATCAGTGAGTATGCGATAAAGTGAATAACGGCCGTCTCACACAGTTACGGGGATTTCGTTTGCGCCACAAAATCTCCTGCATGTGCGAGTTACATAACTGTCGATTAGATCCCGATATTGCTCTGAAGTGCTTCTTGGCAAACGACCACAAGTTTCCGATATTTTGTGTGTGGATGACTGAATTTTCTGGATCCACGAAAATAACGGAGTGATTGATAGTCCAGCGCTCATAATGAGCTGTCATCCAATGCTCAGTAAGCTCTCCGCTCGTCAGTTATAATTATAGTGTTAGGCTGTTATCTAGTGTGATAAATGTATTATTAGACTCATTCGCTCTTGACGTTGGATGATTGGAATCAGCGTGGCGGAATTCCGTTTGTTTCCAGGACAAACTGTCATAAACGCATTCGTGGTATCCCTTTCAATTCTACCCAACACCCATGTCTTAGAAAAATGGCTTCCCCTGTGATATTTCCTTTTCATGAGGAAAGATTCGTTGATTTCTACAACATAAACAGTGCCGTCCTTCTTTCTGAGTCCGCCGATTCTTTGGTGGAAGGAACGTTTTCCTACTAAATGAAACGTGAAATGTTTGGGCTTACTATTGTCAAGATGTGGCGTAATCGGCGATGGAAATTGAGAACTGTCTTGTAGTCTAAACATAGTATTTCGGAAGTGGTTGTAGTACTGATTTTATGAGCCCAGTGCATCAGAATGTAAAAGGCGTTAAACAGGGACAAGTGCGTCAAACTGAAAGTGGATCCTTTTCTTACGGAACTTTTTTTCCTACACGCGGGACACTCCCAGCGGTAACATTCCATCACTGACTTATCTGCTCGTAACAACATAGTGCAGCCACAATCGCATCGCGAACGGTTTTTCAGTATACCATGTCGTGCAAACAGGACCAGTAATGATGTCGAATTGATGCACATTTGCTTCGGAGCATATGGCGTATCAATTGTCGAGGTATTCCACGATTCTTCCATCTAAAACACCCACGATGCTATGGCTGTGGGACTCGTTGCGCCATTCTCCAAAGAACGGCGCCGATGAGGACTTGCTGTACTACTCGCAAGCAAGTCTGGCAATGTCCATTGTGTGCTGCGTATGCATGATTTGTATGTTGTTTGTGTAGCCATGCGTCTTGTGGACATCACCGTTTGCACGCCACGCGAACGAAATGTGTCCTAAACGATAGATAAAGAATAACGTAAAATAGTTATACTTGTTAGTGAGCTCACATTCTTCATGAGCTGAGATGGCTTGCATACCACGACACGATGACGATGCGTGTTCAGACAATCCTCGAACATCTGCAGTGAAACTTGGTTGCCTAGAAGTTAACCTGGCACAGGATGACAAACAAGAGAACGTACAGACAAGACTTGCTGCAGTCTGACGTTGGTGAAAATATTGACCAACAGTTGCTGGTAGCAGGGGTTTCAGTAACATCAAGCCACATTGAACAACCGTGGTCAGACAATCGTAGAGCACCAGGATTGATAAGCGGTGGTTTAAAAGTTGGACATTAACATGGTGGGACATCTCAGAACATACAAATATGCCTCTGAGGTTGGTGACAAAATGGATAAACAGTCGTGAGAAACAGAGTTCTGATTGTCACGTCCACGGGATACGTTGCTGCTTCAATAGCACGGGAGAGTCAAATCAGTGATCAACAGATCACTTAACTTTCACCTGTGTTGTAGTTATATTCACTTTCAGAGACATTGCTGATTGGCCACACGGAGTTGGGAATGAGGGTTCTAAACATTAAGTGTCGACGAGGTTAAAAATCAGCAGTCATACTGGCAGCTGGCAGTAAAGTCTGCGGTCGGTGCAAACACTGACCAGCACTCATCGGGTTCGCTCATATCCACAATGCGCTTAGACATGTGACTGCTGAAATTTCAGAAAAGAGTGCCGTTATCTACAACTTCATGTAACGAAGACGTCGCCGAAACACTGAAAACGGTTCACAAAAGTAGATGCTTCAACCTGACTGAGCACAGCTATGAATAACATTAGTAGCTGCTCAACCTGAATGTTCAGCTTATAAACAACGTCTGAGAATATAGTATGCGTTCATACTAGCAGCTGCTCTACCAGATTGACTTAGGCTATGAACGACATCTCAGAATACAGCATGCTTTCACACTAGGACTATTCCAACTTGATTCACTTAAGCTATGCAGACCGTCTGAGTATGCAGTCAAACTAGTAGATTCTTCAACGTGATTCACGTGAGCTATGAATGACGTTTGAGTATGCACTATATGTTCACATCAGTAGCTGCTCCACCCGACTGACTTAGACTGTCAAAAACGTCTTAGCATGCAGTGTGCATTTACACTACCTGATCTACTTAAGCGTGGATAACGTCTGAGTATGCAGTATAGGTTCACAAGAGCAGCTGCTCCACCAGATTGACTTAGGCTATGAACGACATCTAAGAATACAGTATGCACTCACACTAGTAGCTGCTCCACCCGATTGACTTGGGCTATCAACAACGTCTCAGCATGCAGTATACGTTCAAACTAAGGGCTATTCCAACCTGAATCACTTAAACTATGAATAACGTCAGGGTATGCACTGCAGGTGCACACTAGTAGATTATTCAATCTCATTCGCTTAGGCTATGAAAAACGGCTGAGTACGCATTGTAGGTTCACACCAGTAGATGCTTCAACCTGATTCACCTAAGCTATGAATAACGTATCAGAATGCAGTATAGGTTCACACTAGCAGCTGCTCTACTCGATTGACTTAGGTTATCAACAATGCCTCAGTATGCGTTCACATTAGGGGCTATTCCTACCTGATTCACCTAAGCTATGAAGAACGACTGGGTATGTATTGTAGGTTCACAGTAGCAGATGCTCCAACCGGATTAACCTAAGCTATGAATAACGTCCGAGTTTGCAGTATAGGTTTACACTAGCAGATGCTCCACCCGATTGACTTAGGCTAGCAACAACGTCTTAGCATGCAGTATGCGTTCACGCCAGTACCTGTTCTACCCAATTGACTTAAGTTATGATCGGCGTCCGAGTATACAGTATATATTCACACTAGTAGCTGCTCCTTCCAAACCATCTTTACCATGCACAATTCGGAGAACGAACACATGCGGGAAGTAATGGAAAACCTGTATTTGAAGCG
>JTDE01009165.1:10799-22897 GCA_014338405.1 Paragonimus skrjabini miyazakii | reverse complement strand
AACCTCGTTCACATCATGTGTACATGTGAGGTTGAAGAAGATGAAAAGGCATGAACAATAATAAAAATTATGAAGCAGAAAATAGCGTATACAACGCTACACTACCGTACTTTCCGCAATCTACACCATTGTCAAGCGCCAAACGGAACAAATCTCCAGGCGAAATACGCTCTCGTACGTTCAAACTTATTTTGAAGAGGCAAGATGCTCGGACGTAAAATTGGTTTTAGGGTCTGAAGCTGACTAAAAATTTGTGCTGCTTAAAGGAATCGGTGTACATCGCTTATTGGACATGACTCCTCATTGTTAACAACGACTAAGGGGTCGTTCCATCGATGATCCAAATAGCCTTTTCTAACTTGTTCTGCCAACCCGAAAGGTGAAAGCTGAAGTTCCACATTTCTCAAGTTCACCAGGCCCTGCAAGCTTTGATACGGAAATCGCTGATATCCTGGTGGAGTTTTACAGCGGCGTTTTTGCGCGGTCGCCATCATCTCCTCAGGTCTGCCTTGACGCTGAAATTGATGCCAACTAAACCGTGGATACCTTCTCTACAATTACGCTGACCGAACTCACGTGCCTCAGCGATAGCTCTGTTGGTCAATACGATTTACTATCCAAGGCCCTGCACGAAGAGACAAAACGGCTTGCTTATCCACTTAGCTTACTACCTGCGCATTCTGCCTCCTATGGGACTGTACCCAGTAGCTGGAAACTCGCGAGCGCCACGCCCGTTTTCCAGGGTGGTGGTGTAATTTTCCCAGTGATTACAGACCAGTTACTTTTCTATCAAGCGCCTCGAAAATTTTAAAGGAGCTTCCACATAACTTGCCTCATGAGTACCTCACCTTTCGTGAGTTCTACTTCAATGTACAACACAGACTTCGCAAAGACCCTTCGTGTACCACAACTGTGCTGATAGTCACCGATCAGTGGACCAAGTCAGGTGATCTGGACAATTGACACGACGTCGTATATCCCAACTTTGCCAAGGCATTCGACCACGGGGAGCAAGCCATTTTGATAAGCATGCTTTCTAACCATGAAGTACAAGGCGATATTCTTCAGTGGTTGGAATCATATCGTGTAGTTTGTCCGCACAGGGTGCGCGTAAACGGTGCATTCTACACCCGCAGGTCTGGCCTCAGTGGAGTGTCTCAAGGTTCAATTCTTGGCAAGCCGCCATTTTTCACATTTATCAACGATCTTCCTCTTTTAATCTCCTCCCCATTATTGCTGTTTGCTAATGACCCCAAAATTCGGCCCACTGTTACCACTGCCAACGAATCCCCTAAACTTAACACTCTATCCACTTGGTTTTGAGTGAACCAACTAGAATGTAATTCTGGTGAGCGTAAAATTGTACGCATTTGAAGCTTCCTGAACGTCGCTTATTATCTCGACAGCTAGCCGCTTCAGACAGTTTTTATCGAGAAGGGCCTGAGAACCCTCGTTTCATACACTCTCTTGAGTTCTGAGAAATTTAAAGCAAATGCAGAAATGACCAGCAACAACGTGGCGGTATTGGAAGGTCTTTTCGGATCATCCATGCCAGTTGATATTCAACAGGGAAAACCACAAGACACTGGGGGCCACCACCTAACACCAGAGTTACGACATACCGGACTATAATGCAGACATGGCTTTTGCTCACCGCGTGTTTGCAAGGCTTGGAATGCTTTATCTGATCAGGTTGTTTCTGCGAACTCTGTAGCAAATTTAAAGGCATGCTTTGATCAAAATCTATCGCATTAGTTCGGATACTGCACCTATTTTCTCCATTTCAACTCACTGCTGAGGACCTTGAGATTCTGTGCATGGGGATAAGGAACTGTCAAAAGCTTCAGCTTTCTACTTCCGTCGCAAATTCATTAATTCCATTGAACCATTACTCGCGCGATGCACACACGAACAAGATGCATTGCTTGCAGTGCGATGCCTCACTAATTCTTCCCAGGTGTTTCGTATGCCGTGTCCCCGTCACACTACTTTGGCCAAAACTACCCAGTTATGTGGATACTTGTTCTTGTCTTCCACTGAAACAGCTTCAGTCTTTCCGATCAATAGTTGCAACTTCCTGGAAACCTTTTAAAAAATGCGCGTGGTATGTTCCAGTGAAGTCAACGAGGTCCGATATGCGTTGTCACAGTCACGACTATGACATTCATGCCGTCATGCGTACAGCCATTCTGGTCGATGGGCAGGTGCCATACCGCAGTAATCAATGAAAATATACTGCGGCTAGCTCATTTTTCGATCTTTTTTTACCGCAAATGGCTTACAAGAAATTATTAGCACCGTAAAAAGGACTCGGAATATTCCCTGTTACTGCCACGAATACTAAATTGTAATTGTCAAATATGGTTATTCCGTAGAAGACCCGAACTTTTCCTCAGAATAACCCGGGAATTTTAGCGTAAGAATTTCACATTGGTTGGGCAAAATCATCTAGGCTTCTGAGTTTGGTGCTCGTGTTTTTACCGTAGGTGTCAGCCGCCAGTGCCCGCCTATCGACCGACCCCGCAATCCTCACACGCAGAGTTGTCGATTTATCCATGTTTTCTATATTCCCTGCTTGTCTTCTACCCTAATATAGGGGATAAAACGAGAAGCACCGAAAAGTCTAAGGCGGTGTAGTAGCAGAAACTTCAGTTTTGTGGCCTACCGGGTTGTGGTGACCATGTCACCAAATCGCCGGAGGCATTCGGTGTGGCCACTGTGTGCGTTGGTACCGTGAGCAATGCTCCGGCCTCCAGCCCGATTGATATCGTGTGTGAAACACCGTTCTGCCGTGCCGGCTGATGTGCCATGAATTCACACTAGAAGGTCAATAGTGGTGTTATTCTCGGGCGAGTCATCCAAACTGAGTGAGCTCGACCGATTGACTGCTCAGTTGTTGACAAATTGTCGCAAAGTTGACCGTTGGTGGATGTCTATTCAGACATTTCTGTCAGTGGGTGTTCCTTCGTCACAGCTACTGGTCGATCCGCTTTTTGGTCGGAATGTGACATCATGGGCACTTAATTCTGCATCATAAGTGTAGGTGTCTCGTCGCCTGCCGTCAACTCACCAGATAATACAACTGCAAATAATTCAGAATGTGTGCGAAGCGATACTGCTGCTGACGTCACTGTTACGAGTATACCCAGCTACGATACTGTTTGTTATTTCGATGGCAATATCAGTCAGTGATGATGAATCGAGTCACTCTGTGAACAGAAAGCAGACGTCAGTGATCATTGAGAGGGCCCTTTGAAAACCTCGACCCACAAGATCTGTGAAACATAAAAAATGGAAAACAGGGAGAGCTGTTTCTGACACCTCTGCTGCTTTGGTGGTTGCTTCATAATTGTTGTTGGCACAGTATCTCCCACAAACACACAGTGAGGGCGCATGCCCAGTGCAGTTGGCTCGCTCTTAACATGGATATCCTTAGAACACTCTGATGTAGCACGCACGAACAGCTGTACTAGAAGTGCACCACGGCGTGAGGGGCACTTTTGCGGCCTCCAGTCTCATATGTCGAAATGTGAAAGAATTTATAGAGGTGTCTTCCGACAGTCACATGATGGCCGACTTTAGTTGGTTCAAAACTTGTGTAACAAAGCTTTTGCTTCCAGAGTTCTTAGGCGTCACAGTTCTCAAGCTTACACATTGCGAAACATTGCGGAAAGCTGTCCAACTTCACGACCCAAGCTACAGAGGGCAGTGATGTACATCCGTGAGGAAAGCAAGGCACCCTTACGCTTTCCATTCAGTGTCAGCGAATCCGAAGGTAAGCGTTCACGAAGATCGGCGTTTTGTCGATCGTCCCGATTGAAATGTGGCCCCTAAGGACTTACGGGCACGACGCACTGCATGTGAATAAGGACTCAAGCCTGGGGATTTTCGGGTGGTTTGTTGGTAGTCTTCCTACACTCTCTTAAATCCGATCTTGCTGATCCACAGTACGGAATCGTGGTTCCAGCTTCCTTCAGGTAATCTTCAGGAATGTGTTTAGTTCAAAACGCTTGATTCATAAGGTACGGTTATGGCTGACGACCGGTAGCCTGGACACCTTGGATTCATCGGAACGTGGCTATCCCCAGATATAAACGGCAGCGAATTGCTTTTAGCAAGTGGTGTATTGTCCAAATAAGATCAGGTATCTCAAAGACGGGAAGGTGGTATTATTCCGTAGATTTAAAATGATGATGATGTGATGAAGACTGAGTTTTTCAGTTCTACCAATGAAACTGCCGAAGCCTTAGCGTTATGCAGGACCATTTACCCGAGATGACTTTTGTGAAAGATTGCTGATCACAGATGTTACACTTCTAATTCGTCATATGTTCCGCAGTTCCGCGGTGAACACATCAAACAAATGTCCGACCCTAGAGGACTTTAACGTGCCAGAGATTCTGGCAGTCCCGTTGCTGATCATCTGCATCAGAAAGCTTTTCAAGCGGTCTGCTGGACCAAAACTCTACAAATAATCCTGAAGTGGTTTGCTAACAAACTAACGACGTTTCTAGCGTATCAAACCCCGCCAACAATTGATGTGATTTTCAAAATATCCACTGACATTGCTTGCGATTTGGTTTGCCAATAGCCACTGGGTTCAAACTATCGGGTCGCTGTGCTGGTTTGGTTTTGCGTCACTGGAGATAAAGGCGGTGCTGAACCTTTTCGACACTCTTGACAGATAAAGGCAAAAAAAGCAAAGGCTGCGACCAGTATCTCTATCGCGAACGAACGGAACGATATCGCGAAATGGCACGAAAATCAGACCGCAAGTACCGGAACCCAACTCTTGCAACCTAGAACCTCCTCCCCAAAAAGTAAGGAAAGAGACGACCTTCAAACGAGCTATGTATGATGCTCAGCTCGGAGAAAAGATAGTTGTGTACGACAGCTGTAGTTATAGCTTCTGAGCGACCCTAGGACTAGGCCACTTAACGGACCAATCAGAGTCGAGCGCGGAAGTCGAATTTTTGGGAACGTGGGCAAGCATTCAAATTCCCAAAAGTGAAAATCGATTTCACTTGACTAACAAGACGAATGCCTAGGGAAAAGTGTTATTTGCCAACCTGAACCTTGTTTCTCTTACATCTAAAGGGCAGACTTTAGCGTTACGAGGGCCATCGCTGTGAGTTAGCTAAGCTTCATCATAGAAGGAGACCCTACGGAAATTGTCTGACAGAGGTTCACAACAACTGTCCACTTCACGGTGGAATGTGATAGGAAAGCGAGCAAGTGTCCAGATGGTGTATGTCGGTGCTCCCTCGCTTGCGACTTTTGAAGTTTACAGGGTAGCTCGAGTTGCTTGTGAACGGTTTCTGAGAGCGGCCTGGTTACGCCACGAAAGAGAGATAGCTGACTCTTTTTCCGCAACTTCGAAGCGTTTGTTCGGATAAGTGTAACACTGTGAAGGGGAACCGAATACATTACTACCCTCATTTGTGGATCATGCAGGAAATGCCGGAAATGTCCATTCTGATTTTGATAGGGCGTGTTCATCGGAGGACAAATATGCTAGCACATTCGTATTAGTACCACTCACTCCATCAAGGAAACTAGAACCAGGAATTGAAAGGCACTACTAAGGGGATGTGGCCATTCCTGCTTCTGAAACCCATCAATCGGTGATGGGGCCAAACACTACGAAAGCCGCTGGACCGGGTGGACACGGACCGAACTTACATTATGAAATTGCGGGGGTTCTATCTGATCTGGTATTCGAAAATTCCATCGGGAACAGGATCCTCTCCACGGTTTAGAGTGAGGCGGCTCTGTATCTCACATTTAAAAAGGGGACAGGGCGATACTTGCGAATTTTAGATTTGTCAATCTGACAAGTATCGTGGTGGGACTCTTCGTGTTGCTGTTAAAAAGAGGACGAAATTCACCTGACCCGTTTTGGATTCCTCGGTCTAGTAAAGCATCACTTCTGGTGTAGGTACCCTGGTCTCACAAATCTTTCTATTGGAATGAACTAGAAAGAGATAGTGAATCAACGACATGCCGTGGGTGCAGTTTTCACTGGAAGGTAGATCATCAGAGGCCGTGCATAACTCTTCACTCCGATGAAGATCTACGTTTCCGCGCGGCAGGGAATAGTGTGTTTGTTGGGACGATTATTCCCCTTCAACATACGGTAATTAGCGGGCTACTGTGTTCCGGTTTTGGGACCTGTTTTCTTTTCACTTTGTGTCGATCAGTTTTTGGACTTGCCGGAAATACTTCACTGATGTTTGCGGACAAATCGTGGATAAGTGAGTAATTTTGATGACTGCGGAGGGCCATGAACCAGCTTTGGAGGTGGTCCACAATGTGAGTGCTACCAGTAACTCGTAAAAAATACGGAGTACTACGTGTCGGCTCTGCTGAAATCGCCACGCTGACGTATGTACAAGAGGAAACAGTGCTGCCGGCAACTGGACCTCAGTTTTATTACCTGCGACAATTTCAACACCAGCGGTTAATGACAACGAGCTGCTAGCAAGGGACTCTGTATGTTGCCGATGGTTTGGCGGACCTTGGGGATGCCAATGGGGATATAGTCTGTGAGCTTCTCCCCGCGTTTTGGGACCTCCATCGGAATGTTACATCCAGGTGGGCCTGCGATGTTTGTTGCGTGGCAAGATAGCACTGGCGAGGGTAATGCGTGTGGGCACTCACCGGGTGCAAGGCTTAAAAGGCTTTTAATACTGAGAGATTTAACAGACTGGGCATGTATCCGCTGTTTTATCGATGACTTCCAGGTACGTTCCTCAATTACAGCATATTAACTCACTGCATTGGTCCTGATCTATCTGAGATATTTATGTCGAGACGGCTTCAGGTTCTCCATGGCTGCCCTCTATCGTTAAAAAAATGCCGGTCTGACCACGTGAGAGCATAATCCCGTCTAGCTCAGCGTGTCCTAGACAGCTGGTGTACTCTTCCGGATGCTGTAGTGCTCACGCAATCAGGCGGAGATTTGTAGCGTAAGATAGATGTTCTTGGGTTGCATTTTACTCCTGTTCCAAACGTCTAGTCCTCCTAATCTCTTGATTTTCACTCTACACTAATTGCCTACAATCTGTCTTCTTGCATACTTCCGTTGATGGCTCTTGCTAATAATTACTGATTCATTCAGACCCCTATACTATCACTTTCACATTAATTTGTATACCTTGTAACCGGTGCAGCAAAAACTGCTCCGTAGGCCGCGTGATTGACCCGTATTTATACCCATGAGTATAAATCCAGCCGAATCAGGTTTACTTGCATTTATCCACCGCCTGCTTCGGTATCAGTGATGTTTCTTTGTAGGAACAATCGCTGGAGAGGCCCCTAATTTCCCCGTTCCGTCTGAATAGGAATCTGGACTTATCGTGCCCGTACTTCGTGCTATCCAGAGTTCCCTTAAGGTCCACGGCAAAGAATAAATGTCACTTATCGTTTGTGTTAATTTCAGAGATATGGCTGGTCTCTACGTACTCCAATTAAGCGTTTTACAAATTCTACAATTGTGCGATCTTCCGGGAAGACGTTGAGCAACGCGTAGCAATAAACCAACGATCCCAAATGGTCAAAACAAGATTGGTTCACAATTCCACGGTACTATTGAACAAATGATCAAAGTTGATAATTAGACAACCTCAACAGTTTCGGTCGACGGATCGTTTCCGGGAGATAGTTAAAATCTGATGCCAAATAGGCTAAAGATGAGCTAAAAGCGCATAATCTGACATTCATACCCAACAGAGTTCTTTCGAACAGTCAACAGGTTCAAAAACAACAGGGACGAGCTGAGCTCCAAAACGTGATGCGCGCACCACTCAAGCAAAGTACAAAAGGCGACAAGTGACTATTCCCACAACTGTCAATTGACGCGATAAAACAAAAACATCTAGGTCAAGGCCAGAAACAGAGGCGGTAGAATACGCAGGGATAAACGTTTTTGGGGAGTTGGGTTGGGTCGGATTTTTACACGACCGTGGTTTCGAAATTCGATACAACAATGAGTCATATATTTTTAACCTATTCATAAAGGTAACTGGGAGCGGTTGAGGACCAACCGCCGACGATCGAGTTAGTTGGAAATACGTGCAGCAGCCTTCCAGAATGCGTTGGGTCGTTGCACCAAAACGAATGCCGTCTTGCACAGTAATGCTCGGAATTAAGGACTTAGAATTGCCCTAGAAAACGTACTCGAATTGAAAACTCCCACGCACGAAACAAGGAGAAAAACTCGTATTAATTGCAGTAAGTGGTTCATCATCATGAAACTAAAAGCCAAATTTACAGATGTACAACAGACTTAAAGAAATCACAAACACTTGTTGACTGATCGTACTTACCCATACAAAGTCACAAACTGTGCGTTGATTGGTGCTGTACAGAATAAATGAATTAGCGGATAACGGAATTTTTAACATTGAGACTGTCTGTCCAGTCCTCGTGTAGTATTTTTGAGGCAACGTTAGGATCGGCCCTTTGCTAGATATTCTAATGTGTCGAAGTTTGCATAAGCAGCGAATCAAGTATATTTTTCACCACATGCACCTTATTCCGATCGCAAGAACCGTCTGCCGACCGAAACGTTCAGTGCCGCATGCAGCTCCATCTCTGGTGGACAAGGAACTCGATCGCCTACGAGAAACTGGTGTCCTAAATCCAGTCAATTATCCCGCTCGAACCGCACCGGTCGTCGTTGAAAAGAAGCCTAATGGTGTGGTGAGAATTTACGCTGACGCTTATACGGGCCTGAATGCTTCTTTCGATGTGCACCAGTGTCCTCTCCCGTTGCTCGATGATCTATTCGCAAAGATGAACGGTGGCAAGTTCTTCGTGGAGTTGAACCCAACGGGAGCCTACCCACAGGTGGAAGTCTCAGAATCTTTCAAGAAGTTGCTCCCCATCAACAGCCATTGCGGAATGCTGCACTATCGACGTCTCCCATTTGGCGAGAAGACAGCGTTGGCAGTCTTCCAGCAGATCATGGATACGATGCTGACCGATGTTCCAGATGCAGCCGCTTATCTAGACGCCATCATTGTGACCGGGGCTGATGAGGCAGAACTGACAGATCGCATAAACTTGGTTGCTGGACGCATGGCCGATTACGGTTTCCGTATTCGACAGGGAAAGTGAAGTTTCTTCATGCACTCAATCAAGTACCTGGAGTTCGTCATCGATCGACACGGCCACCGCCCAGTTCCAAACAACATTCAAGCTGTTGTCGATATGCCACCACCGTCGGACTTATCTACTCTACGTTCATTATTAGGTCTCGTCAGCCACTACAGCACGTTTATGCTCGCCACGCATGGCGGTTGAGTACCGTTGAACAGATTGTTGACGAAAGATGTCTCGTGGATCTGTTTTTTGCAGTAACGTTGAACGCGCTCGGATTTCACCGATCACGAACTACGGCATATCATCCGGCTGGGAAAAGCATGGTGGAACGCTTCAATCGACCGCCTGAAGCCCGAATACTTTGAAAAGACTGAGGATACCTTCGATGCTTCTCCGCATTCCGCAGCCAGGCATGCAACTGCCTCTGAACAGCCTCATCCATTCGCATCGTCATCAGTGGTCACAACATTGCCGACGAAGCCAACACCCATCGTAATATGTTCGGGTCGTAGGGTGCATTGGCCTAAACGTCTGGTAGATGATTAGGATTCGTTTGATAATGTTCTACTTCGGCTCTAAAACACCAAAATAATCGCAAAAGACTTTGAAAACCCAAAAAAATCGCAATTCGTTTTTGAAAACATTGATAAAGGCGTTCAACTGTATGTCCCCATATTTACATTCGCCAGGTAATTTTGCCATTTATATGTGCCTAAACTTACCTATATCACTTTTCGTTTCCCTGCAAGCGGTCACATCCTGGGTCGATCGAAGTTTGCAACGCAAACACTGCTATGCGACCACTGCGATTACTGCCCAAGACCTCGACCTGCAAACTTTTAATTCCCCCATTAGTTTCCGTACCGTAGGAGAGGACAGGTTAGTAGGTGATCGCTAGGAACTGTTGGAATTAGTACTCCACCACCTGCGTCGTCTGGGAATTGCAGAACCGTCCGCAATTTGGCGCAGCATGAACTAGACCAGGCCAAGGGTTACTGGCCACATTGAGTCCTCACCTAGATCGAAGGGTTGCGTTCGCAGTACCCTTCTGGAGGGGGCTCTGTAGTGACCTGAAGATACCCTCTGTCTACCTGCTGTACGATGCGTGAAACTCTTCCCAAGGTTTAGCTCACATTGTAATCAGGACCTTACGATCGCGTTTGTTTGTTCGCGTGCTTGTCGGCCTATGCGCGCCAATCGCACCATATCTACATTTCTTCCGGCTTGCTCACGCGTTAGACGGTCGGATCCTTAGCCTACGTAGCTACTTCGCGTATCGGTATCGTTCAGCGCTGATCGAGACCGATTGTAATTACCGCATAATATATTTTCGGTCTCCATAGTTATCAGTATTTTCATTTCGCGTCTGGTATTGCTGCGTATACCTGAGAAAGTGTTAATTTAGTGCACGTATGCACTAAATATGTTCTCTATCAGATTGTCCAATTAAGTTATTGTTGTATGTTGCATATTGGCTGAGATATTCCACTTCTAATACGAGCTGAAAACTTGTTTCTTTTGCAAGTTTCAAGGCATGCAACGGATATTAATCTCTTGCAGATATGGACAAAGAACAGGATGTTTATTTTCATACGTGGAACCTTCTGTTAACTGCCTGTCATCTTTTCATGACAAAACTTCTTTCATCACAATGGTTTTTTTCAATAATTCCAAGATTTACTAATTTTGTTGCTGGGTTGTTGAAAGTAGACGGCAAATTTCATCGTGGTTGGGTATATTAGGCACTCATGGAAAACTGAGGGAACGGTCGTGCAATAGGGCACCGCAAAATTTGGCAAACAGAGAGTGGGCAAAACTCTTTGCTGACCGACTGTCTGTCTGGCCAAACCATAGTCGGTCCGACTCCAGTATTTGGTGCAGGCCAACTCCGGTCCGACTGGTGGATTGTAAATGATTAAGGAACAGAACAGAACAGATAACAATCATAAGACATTCTTTCCAAGCAGGCTCCACTACCACTTCTTTAGTCACAAACAGTAGCTCGATGATACACGTTTCCAAAAGTGGACCTGATGGACAACATATCGATTGCTTGTACTTCATTGTTAAACGTGCCCAACTTGTCAAAAATTCTTGTAGAGCCTCGTTCGGCGTTACTGCTGCATTGAAGCATCTCACGAGGCAAAAGAACGCCACTCAGCCGACCACCCACCCAACTGAGCTGCTTCGCCTAGTCGAAACTTTAATTTGCCGCGAGACACCCAATAACGCCGATATAAACGAAAACCAAAAATGTTACCGTTTATCGGCTTTATAGCTACGGTCGCGATAACGAACACAGATTTGGATAATACCTAACGGATAACCTCATCGCACGCCGCGTATGAGATGAATCAATTAATCCCCCCAAATGGGACTGTCATAGGATACGCAATGGGCGGTCGACCGTCCTATGAGCGTCCCATGTGCTGACTGGGGTGCTCCGTAGCCATCGTTCGGATGATCACTTTTGCTTGTTGCACAAGGATAATTGTTTGAGATAGTGGAAATGGTGTGCAATGAGCCGCAGTCATCAGTCCACCATCCTGTATGCGACGCCAGTTGTAAAGTGCAGCGGAGGGTAGGCACTAAGGAACCTCATTTCTCTGAAGGATGGGAGCCCAACAGGAATCTGGAGTGGTAACAAAAACCGACAAGCATGAGCCAGAGGCCCAGTAGGTCCTGTAAACAACTTACACAGTCAAAAACGCAAATGGCGTCAACCAAGCGACAGCGAACTGTGTTACAGCGCAAAACTTAACTTTGGCGCAAGCTTCTTCTCCGTCTGTGATTGAATCATTCCACTTTCATTGCATCAATTCAGGTGGGCTCCTTCAAAGCTGTTCAAAGACTATGTGCATAAAGACGTTTGTCTAGTATGTTTCCATTTGGTTTACAAGCAAATCTACCACGCAACCAGGGGAGCAGACAAAGACTATGGACAAAAATAAATTGCGCAACTTGCAGCGTTAGTAGAATAACCGAGATGATAA
>JTDE01009163.1:2207-17197 GCA_014338405.1 Paragonimus skrjabini miyazakii | reverse complement strand
ACACTTCCAAGGATGTATAACATTGTACATCATAGGAATGCGTGTTTGAGTAGAACAAAGAAGACTATCTGTGTAACCTGGCTGGATTGGTCGAAGGCTTGTTCAACCAGGGAAGATATTTAGTTGTAGGTATTTTCCTAGTCCCGTGATGTCATATTACCTGGCTAGAGAGTTGTACCCGATTCGTGGTTTGTGAATGTACTCGATCGTCCTGGTATTTGCCGATAATGCTTTCCGTCCAGGAATACACAAAAATTTTGCGTAGCACATAACGAATGTCCAAATTATGGGTGAATGATCATTTTGGAATAATTCGACAAATGCGGACGCAGCTAAATCAAGTGTTATATGCAAGTGCACTGTAAAAGTGTGAACACACTGTTCTAGCTCTGTCATTCTGACTAATCGTGACGTTCGCCAATTTATCTGTGACTCTGAACGACTTGGTTCGCGATGAAATTGAAAATTCGCTTTAGACTGTATCTGGAATTCCCTTTCGTCACCATATTCCATTGTTGTTGGATTCTCGTGACGGAATCTCATCTCACAATCCAAGATCTGTCAGTTTGTATGTAGGTTTATTTCCCGCATCACATTATTAACGTAGGACCTTTTTCAATCTGGTGTAGGTTAAGTGGTCTAGGTTAAGTAGAGAATTGAGAATGATTTCCAAACGTGATTCCTGTTTACACAGTTCACCACTTTCACATATTTGACTAAGGACCATCGTCTAAATATGGTTTAATTCGACCCGAACTCTTCTTTTGAATATTTGAAAGACATAATAATATCCACCCCCAATACAAAGCTGTCCACAAGTCATTTCGTGTAGGTTAATTGTTTGTTGGGATTTTCGAGGATTTTGATTATTTCAAATAGACCATCATCCACATTTGATCGTTATCACGTGATGGGTATTGTTCAGCTTGAAATACTCTGATTACCCAGGCATCTATTAATTATTTAAACCATGCTCATTGGTTTTCATGAAGGCGGTAACTTCAAACCAACTGAGAATCCTGATCAACGTAATATCCACTAGATTGAACAGAGCGATTCTGCTGATTATCCTTTCAAAATGACTGACCAAGCTGAGCACTATTCTCACGAGGCTGCGGACGAGCATTTGGATACAATCATTTGCTCATGTCTACTATGAGGGTACTGGCGATGTGCTTAACGTTCCGGATTCACAAGCACGAGGGCAGAATTGAGAATTTCGGTCCGACCGAGGATGTGCACTATTGATGAGCTCCACTAAGAGCAAAATTCATTCGTAAAATAGAGGAGTATTGTTTGGTTGAAAAAAGAACCGCTCGAATTTTTTCACTTATACCAGCTGAGACGGTAATCGGCAGAATCAACAAAATATCATGCAAGCGTTTCGGGAAAATACGAAGATCACGAAATTTATCCAAGAGTTCAGGAGATACATATATCTGTAAAGACGAATATATATAGGGATGCTCTGAATTTTGCTTCTATTCTTTCCATCGACACTTGGAGTCGCAAACGGACGAATAACAATTTTTACTTTCTTTAATTCAGATTGCGACATTTTTTTATTGCAACGGAAGGAGACTGGAGGCTCGCTGTGGTGGTGTCTAACCAGCTGTATGGAGTCAGACATAATCGTTAGAAGAATGTTTTTAGACAACCAGCATGAACTGCATTAAAACGATTCATTTTTGGAGACAGTTTTAAATCGTCTGCGCTCAGCCTGCTCATAAAACATGACACTGGAGCAATGAACTTGCCCAACGGGTAGATAGAAAATATCTGTGTGGAATTGATTACAGAGGATTGAAAGAGGCGATGTCAGTTAAGCTTCAGTCCATCGGTTAATGTCATATCATCAGGTTTCGTCAGGTGACCCAATGTTCGCTAATCAAATACACGGCTCAAAATATATGAAATAATGCAGCCAAAAGCGTTAAAGCAGCTGCCATCCTGTTCCTCATTAATCCCAAGAATGGACAGATATAAACGCCTGATGTTTTGTGGGTTATGATGATTCAGCGCTCATTTTGGGTGTTGATGCCACTTAGTTGGTGATATCCATTATCGTTAATCACGACGAATTGACCGATTCAGATGGTTTTGATCAGTATTCATGTGTTTTTTATTCGACTCTTGGTCAGCTGTCAAGCGCCGTCCAGTTATATGCTGTTAGCGATACACTTCCTTTTGCGTTATCTGTCCAAGGGATTCCGTTGGCCATACTTTATAAGTGATAAGTGATAGGCGAGAGGATTTGAAGTAATGGGGAGTCGATGGTTTGGAAGGGTAAAAATTATGAGCAGCTGGTTGCATTAAAACGGTCTCATAGCCGTCAGTGTTAATGCGGAAGAGAATTTCACTGGTGTTAGCACGGTACGCAGTAGGATCGTAACTTTGGTCACGTCTACCATAGACAGTTCTCTGTCAGGTCTGTCTCAGAATCCCAAGCTTCCCACGTCCTTCTCAAAGTATGACCTCTTCAACATCCCAGGCAGGTACTGAATGTATCTTGACTGTAACTCTACTGACAGGTGGTCATTAATGGAACACAGTAGCCTAATCTGGTATCCGCTTTGATCATTGTTCGAAAGTAGGTCTCCGTTTACTCGGCAATCTGTGTGTTAATAGAAACTTTTGCACATATGCCATCTAAAATTGAACGCGCAAGGAAATACAACAAAACCATATTGGGTAGATGTCGGCGTATTCAAAAACTGGCCTGTCATACTCAGCTGCCAAACACGTTTGCCACGACGGTTCGGCATCGTCGATGATGGGAGGTCCTGGCTGCTGCCGAACCCGTGGTAATGTCACTCAAATAGTATTCGAAGAGGCTGTTGCTGGTGGTTCATCAGTTTTCATACTAGTGTACTGAGGATGAGCGAACGTGCTATATTACTCACACCACTGCTATTCAGTAGTGGGCGCAAGAGCATAGATTTTGGCCTTGAAGTAATCGCAGGAAAAATACAGGAAGAAACATCGGAGCGCAGCATTGCATGGTACGTGACGGAACATAAATGACATGAGCATTGACGTTTGTGGCAACGGTGACGGTCTGGGCCCAGTACCGTATGGAGATCAGTATTTTTGTTTGTTGTCCCGTTGGAACGCATAACCCACATGTTGCTTTCCTGAATAAATAATCCTTGTGCCATCTGCGTTCTTGGCTCACAATAATAAGTATCTTCGTGGAAGCTGGTTTTATTTTGTCGTTAGAGGTGACTACTCAGCTACAGCTGCACCGCAATGAGAAAGTTCTACCGTACCGTACGATTACGCGGAATGGACCATCATACGTTGACTGCAAAGGTCGTCGAGGAGAAACACCACGAACCAAAACTTGGAACTAAATTGGTAGACGAGTATTGATATGGTTTGGCATCGTCTCCTTTCTCAGTGGGGTCCTTCGGAGTCGTCGTATGTACTGAGCCAAGCGCTCGTCCTGATCGTCAAAGCTTATTGACCTCGCTCTGCGTAGATTAGCCCGTTCTTCAGGTAAACGTAACGAGCACCCCTATACTGATCATACAGAAGTAATACACAAACCAGTTTTCAGCATGTTTCGAATACCTAACAAGATTAACGGCCGAACCTCTCCCACAAACAATTGTCGACAGTGGATAGATAAGTTTCCATCTGCCAATCAAAACGTTCGGCTAGTTCGTTGATTGCAAAAATGGTGAGCAGTGATGTCAATCCGATCATAGTATAGTGCGTCAACAGGTGTGAAGACCAACCAAAAATGTGACACGCGATCAGTAGCCACTACAGCGGGACAATCAAACCTGGCTACCCAAGGAGCCTATCCCAATGTCTACAATAACCCCAGCCGCTTGACGCGTGTGTTTCATCCATGAAGCAGCCTTTGGTGTCTAAACTTCTTTCCAGATGGTCTCGGGAATACATACGGTCTCAATTTGATCCTTTTCATTCATGAAGCGCCTGTACTATCACGTGTTTAATCAAATGGCGGCCATGTTGAGTGCCATGGTTGCTCAGCACCTTCCAACATAGCTCGCTGATAACGGTAGATTTCAGTTTACGGTGTACAGTTTCTTCCCCTTCCCTACTGCTTCAAGCCCCCTATAAAAATTTAACTTTCCACGGAGTATGCACTTTATGTATTGCCAGAATTATGCCACAGTGTTTTCTTTACCCCATTTACCGGCAAACTCCCTCTGGTAGTTGACGAATTGGAACCACTTTCTATTACAGCCACCACATAACTCTCAAACTTTAGTTGGGTAGTTGCCCTTACTAATATCGTCCACGACTAGCACCAGTGCATTAACGGGCTTAGTATGCGTCACGCTTTGTTGGTGCCCACGGTTGCCACTGGTTTGCAAACATCTGAAGCATTATCATGAAAGGTGCCAACGATAAGGGTGATGACTGCCAACCGTCCCCATTGCTTGGTTCAAACTTTGGGCAGTTGACTTGTATATCTCTATACCGACTAATGTGTCACTCATCATGTATCTAGGGGCCACATCGGGAGGTTTATACAGTGTGAATAAATGGTGCCACCGTGGATAGATTGTGTGTGCAAAAATATACAAAACACATCTAGCAAAGAATGTGACAAAACGTGCTGATGCTTTTATAATTTATGGTTCATTACGACCACAGAGTCTATGAAAATGCGTCTTCATTCTACTCGTAATTTGACGTTTACGTTATATTAACCACATTGCCACGATCACTTCCACCCTACATGTGATGGTATATCTATTGGAAACTTTGACTGACTTTCCAATAAGGAGGTAATAACGGTAAGTGCCAGTGGCGTAGAGTAAGTGCGAGTACCAAACATTGCACGGACTAACTCCAAGTGCATCGGAAAACATGTGAAATTCAACCCCATACCACTGAGAATTGGATGACTCCAAGAGTCGGATAACACAAACTGCCTTCACTTCTTCGATCCCTTCTGGCAAGGCGTTCCTGTGTATGTAGCACTTTCTATAACGGTGTTCAAAAAATATTTCTGGAGCATAGTTCTTAAAGCAGCTTCCCGGTGAGCAAGGATATAGTCACAACCAAATCAATCGGAATTTAATATAATACGACGCAAGACATTTTATTGCTTGTGGTCCCACTGGTTCTGCATCACGCATTTACTGTTGTCTAGCAGTGGTTTACCTCAAATTTCAAACTTGGTTTTCCGAACAACCAATCTTCGAGAAGCGCTGTTAAGACAGTTACTAATCTAATACCCACAAAAGTCCAGCCCAGATCGCAGGTATATGATCATTTTCCAGTCTTTGCCTACGGTCTGGAAGGGTACCAGGCAAATGTCCATGCAAAGATTCTCCCGTGTGGACTAACTCATCAGACCAAAAGTCCTTCCTAGTTTCAAACACAACTTTTCATTACTTATAACTAGAAAAGACGGATATGGCGTGAAACTAAACAAATGCCGATTCATTTTATGGATAGCATGTGGTGTGGACCAATCTCTCGAGTTTCATTAGCGGAAATGTGAGACCGATCTATTTGGTTTGGCTGACACTGTGACAGAATGTCCTCTAAGACAGAGAAGAACCTGGACCAGTTTGTTGATTATGTCTGATCCTCAAAGTCGACCGTCACACAATTTCACACTACGCGCAACCCCGCTGATGCTACTTGTGAAACAGCGGGTGCTTTGGGGAGTCGCCTCACTGTTCTGGCTTTTCAGGTTATGTGCCTTCATCACCGAAAGAGACCTTATCAGAAATCGCGGATCATTTGCTAATCATTTGTTAATCACGGATGATGGGCGCCGTCTTTCCGAGGTTGGCTGTTGTATGCGTGTCATTGTTGCCTATGTACCCTATGCTGGTGGTTTACGTTGGTCGTGCTGACTGGTCGCGCTTCCATTGATCAACGGCGCATTCATTCATGCAATTCCTGTATCGCTTTTCCTTAACTGCGTTATTGCTCCAATGGGTCAGCGTTGATTACGTCCTACGAGCCACACAACATTGGTGCCACGTTTAGCCGATTTGTCATGACGTCCCATCTACAACGTCTGGTGTGCCGTTAGGATGATGAAACATTTCAGTCAAGCGAAGGTAGAAAATACATTTGCAAATTGCCTGGATTTGCTGTTGACCAGTACTAGTTACAATGAGAGCCAGAACTTAAAGCTGTCTCAGCATTTGGTGGGCAGCGAAGGACTACGTCACTTGGATGTATTTGACTTGCAGTCAGAAGTTTCATTAAATTACGCTCCGATTTTTTCAGTCAGGCAAGCAGGCGCAGAACGAATGTTTTCAAGGAAGGATTCATATTTTGTCATTTGGGGCAAGAACCATTTAAACAATGTGTATCTCATCTCCAGCGATACGATTAACTAGGCACCTCAAAGTGTGCGTTTGAATGGTTTATGTTAGTCAAACAACTTATACCCGGAATAGAAAATGTTCACAATCGCGGAAAGCCACTTGTCGTAGATACAGTGAACTTGTCCTGTAACCGAACTCTTAACCACGCCAGGATTAGGTTAGCAGCGGTGGAACAATCGAGAGTGTTTTATAGGAAAACTGACAGCTTGGACATCACCAAGATACAACATTCCTTTCTCACAACATCGAAGACACCTCAAATGTAATATCGTTGTGATTGTAGCTGACTCCGTGCAGACTACCAGACATATCCAGCTTGTAAACATGGTTACAAAAGCAGTTCCCGTCAAGTATTACACCTAAGCTGAGATATCTTCAGGGATGTTTCACATTTGCTATTTACTCAATAAACGATAGTATTGTCCTTGTGAAACAAAAAATGTGTTCACAAAATTTAAGCATCCTTCAGTAAACATTCGAACGGTGGCCATTTGTGTAAAGTGGTTTTAGTGCTGCCAGTGATATAGAACTGGATTTCTGTTCTCGGATAAAAACCAATTCCTAAGGCTCTTTTTGGAAGGAAGTCATGTGACTTGCCAGTATTTTATATATATTATATCATACAAATTTAACATCGTTACCGCAGAGCACTTGACCACGTGTTACGGATCGGTTGTTAGTCTGACATTCAGAAGAGATAAACGCTGCTATTTCATGGAGCGGTTATCGCGAAAGATCTCCGCAAATGGGCGCCAAGAGAAGCGTACTGTTTTATGGTAACACAGGAAAGCCGTTGATGCTCCAACCATTTTCATCGCTTTTGAATCTTCAACCGAGAATTCCTCGCCATTCAAATTTGTCAACTTTTTGTTATTCTTCTCCCAAACCAATTAAATGCTTCTAAAAGTATATTCGTTCAACAGGATCTTTCGATATGTCTTAATAATACTGATGACAGCAACCACTGTTTTAAAGTAAAATGCAACCTGATTGCAGTATTCTGAGCTCTCGTTTGACTCTAAGTACCAAACGTTTGTCGCTGCCTGCGCTTTTCAACAGCATTAGATTTTCTTCTTTTGCACAACCTTCCAGCCCAGGCCCACTATCGGCGTTGTTGCGAATCATAGTTTGATTTAACTTAGACGGAAAACCGTCTAACGATTGATTCAACATGCTGTGCACAATCCCATTCGGATCACCCGCAGCACACAGTAGCAATGTCTAGTCGTTTCAGGATATTTATTGACCCACGGGCACACGTGTGAATTACCACTGCTTGGCCTCTTCGTTCTCTTTGGAAACTTCTGGTTCGCCTCATAACTGCTAGCAACCCAAACGCAAAATAATCACAGTGAACAGCTTCAATTATTGTAGCCCAAAAAATGCGTCCCTTATCAGCAACTCTAGGACGTGTATTACATGTTCCGTTAATCAAACAACAAAAATCTACATAGAGCGAAAGCTTTCTGTCGGTCATTTTCAACAACAAAGCCTAGGAATTTAAATAACTGTCCCTCCCTTTATCATTGTCTGCCTTCAGCACATTGGGCAGTTTCTTCCCATTTTCTCATGGGAATACATATATACTGTTGGGTCCACATGACCTGACCTTCCCCGTTGTTTAAGGCAATTCACTTCCTAACCCACTATAAAATCCACAGGGATTATCTTTGGTTGTGAACAGCCATGACAGTTTACTGATCTTGAAGTCGCCAGGAATTGTCGCGTCTTGATATCTGATGAGTAGCAGGAGATTTTGGTGTTCATATAAATTGAACATCATCCACAACTGATTGCACCAGTCGCATTCCCATAGAATTTCCAGTCGGCCCCTTTCGAAGAAACGCACTAGAGTCGAGTTTTGCTCTCATTAAAGCTTGTCATTAGTGCATATCCTTGCCATTGCCCGATATTTTTGAAATTTTAAACCTGACTGATATGAAATTCTCCTCGATCCATTTGATACAACCAACTTTATTTAGTTCCCAAATTTCTCCAATTCAAATCATTCGCGACCTCAACGATATCCCTCAAAATGGCTTCTGGTCGGTTCTTGGAGCAAGGAAAAAATGGCAGCTTCATGAAGTGTTCACTGATTAGTGCGACAAAACCAATCGAGTCCTAGATTCGTAAGCTGTACATGTCAACTGTTTCAACAACCATCGGGCGTTTTTACTTCGTTCTCCCTTTCTTCTTCCAACTCGAGAAGTGGATGCATCAGTATCAGTGGCGCATTACTCCGGCACCTCGACTGATTTCAAACACGCTTAACTGCCACGTCTACCTAGCATGTTTGTGTCACATGGCTATTTAGATCAGTAGGGAAACGATGACATATTCTGTCCACAAAAGGTTTTGGATGTAAAATACACTCAATTTCCAAGTAACCGATCAGTTTACGTTAGGGGCAGCCCCGAGGTGCCCTTCAGTTTTGTTTTGTCGTACAACGTCACGATATCTACTACAAAATACCCCATTGTACCTAGGTGTTCTCACCCACCACTGTTTCAGCCACGGCTTTCGATACCAACCTCTTTGTGATAATTGAAAGTCTAACAACACACGTCCAATTGATTAACTGTGCCAAGCAAGTGTAATATTTCGACGACAGTGTCATAACGTCAAGGAGCCGATCCGTCAGAGGGTGCCCCTCCGATTTTGGGTCCACGTGAGACAGAGTTCAGTCTAGCGAGAGACAACCGTGTTAACCAATGCATCTTTCGCACCACATTAGGCACCACCGAACTGTAACCTCTGAACGCTCAACTACCTTTGTCTGTGCGTAAGGCTCGGACTTATCGATCGTCTTAAGAAGTGACACACAAACTGTCCCTTTAGTTCAGGTAGATAAATATTCCTCTATTCTTCAGGATAATAACTAACCGTTATAACCCAGAATACAATGCCACAAGCAAAATCGTGCACACTGCTTACAGTGCGGTCACTGATTTGAACCTCCTAGTTTCTTCACATACTTGTTGATCTGACTAACCCCAAGACTCGGCATGGGCTGTTGAGCACCAAAGAGAGGAGTCCTATACACAACAGAAGTGATACGTTTAGTATGGCATAACACAACTGAGTAAATATTTTGAGAGGTAGATTGCAATTTGTTGTTTAATCCATCGTCTACAGCCGAGTTAAAAAGTATAGATGGCTAACCCAGAATTTTTGAGTAAGATTTCGGAAACAAGTTTGTTTTGATCTGGAAGTGAAATGTCTAATACGCATTGTTTACTGGGAACTCGAGAGAGAATGAGCGGGATTATTCTGTACATCAGATGTCAGTGCATTTTGGACTGTTCATACGAAAAGGTTATCACATGTATGCCAAGTAAATATATAATTAGAAAAAACGAGAGCTTTCGAATGTCCAACGAATAGGCATGGAATCCGATTACATTACTTATGGGTTAAGAAATATTTGCTGGACAGTCACCGTCCGAAACATATCTTCTTAATCGGACTTCATCCAATTTGTAACAAATATTTCCTCACACATGTTGACTATCCAGTAGGTTGTGTTATTCTAAACGAATTTTTGTTAAATGTACCATAATTCTACTTAGCGCAAACGCAATCGTATAAATTGTTTTACATCGGTCTTGCTAATGAGCTGATGTGCACCATAGACGTTCAGCCACTGTTCTGGAATGTCTACAGAAGACGATTGAGTATGTTTGTGAGCCTACTGAAACGAGCCTCACTACTTTTTCCCCCTATTAACATTCTGAGAAAAGTTTACTATTGTACGTCAGAAATGTCAGTTTCCGTTTTCTTGATCGCTGCTACAGCCAGATAAAATGGGTGGCCATAGGAAGTCCATTAAGTCCCATCCTAACGGGCTATCCTCCTTGAAAATTTATTATAAATTAGCCGCTGTCATAGCAGAGTTGTCAAACCGTAGACGTTACGTCGATGACACTAATGTTCAGTTGCTCCAGACAGATAGTAGATAACCCGGTGAAGATCTTCAATTGCTACAATTCTAACCTGGATGTGACTTGTGAATTTGAGATCAGTAATGTTCTGACGATTCTAGACATACTCATGAGTTGCCTGGAGGAGGTTTCCGTTGAAAGAATTGTCCGTAGAAAATCTACGTGATCCGGTCAATACTTTAAATTCATCAGTTTGATGCTGGTCCATTATGAATACACTGTTCACACGAGCAAGACGAACCTGTAAAAAGAACAGCCCTACACGGGACTTGGACTTGCACATGTCCATACTATAACTATTGGTCACCACGAAAGTTACGTAGAAAGATATAACGGGCCGAAACCGCCATCCAAACAGTTCGTCACCGTGAGAAGAAGGGAAGTTGACATACATCTCCACTTTTAAAGAAAATACAGTGTACATCAAACTAGGCAAAGACTAGCAAATTCTATTAAATAAACATTCACTAGAGCAAAACTCTGTGTATTGGCTCGGATCCAGAAACTATCTGGGGCTTTAATCTAAGGCGATCAGTAGGTTGGTACCGCCTCACAGTGTTTATCGATATATATGCGACTGCGGAGAGTTGCATAAGCAGAACAGAGATGCTTGATCTCCGGAGCGAAGAAGCACGTGTATAAGTGGGTACAGATGTCCGTATCACGAAAGAGCGGCAATGTCGTTGAAGCAAGCAAACAACCAGCGTAAGCAGTCGTTAGACACGTCCCAAACACTGGTAACAATGTCTGTTAGGCCATTCAAAGTCTTGTTACGTCATTCTAGTCCAAAATTCCTAAATTTCGCTGAGGTGGTCAAAATCACTTGACTGAAGTCGGTCCTGTATGTTCGGGAAATAATTGTTCTTCTATTTGACTCTACCCTGGGTTTCGTGACTTTCCCTGTGCTCTTGATTGGCTAATTGCCTCTTCAGTTACTTGTATAGGAAACCGGATCAGGCTATTGTAAATTTGGTACTGATGAGTCAATAAGAAATGTTTGCGTCTATCACTTTCCGAGTTCGAACTGCTTTTGTTCAAGAATCTGAAGGGAACTAACTGTTTTGGTTAAACTGACGATAAACCCATAATAAATGGGTTTATACTGAACTGTCTTGACTTGTACTGTGATTGATTTTTCTTCTATTTGTTTCTCGGCTAAGATAGATAGGGGTACTTTAGATCTGAAGCGACGACCAGTTAAAGACTCTGAGTGCATACTTTACTTACGGCTTTCCGACTGTAAATTCCCCTCCATTTTAGTGAGACGAAAATACATCCCAGTGCGTAATGCGTGAGACGCAACAAAACCACTTTTCGAGGAACGACATCCCTCACAAGATTTTCGACTTCTAACTTCTTCTAACCGAAATAATGGAAAAATGAAAAAGTTAACAATCCTGACATCAATTAGAATGCAAGGAAACAGAACGTTTGTTACGGTTGATATTACACTGAGTTTCATTTAACCTTTATCGAATTTCGCCCACAAGCGTGTGAAATCCTTTATGAACTGGATTATCTCGACGCCAGTTTACATTCTGAATGAAACTGGTAACTATTAGAATTGCTAAACTTATCAACGTCAAATCGCGCATAAAGGAAAACGGTTCTGCAATTTAAGCAGTTGAGCATTGGTAGGCCAGGCCGATGAGGAATCACCCGGTTTGGTTCTATTTTTATCATCGGTGTCGTGCAACCAATTAAGAACGCCCGATAAGTGCCGTTCATAATAATCAATGAAATGTTGGGAAAATGAGTGCCTGAAGGGATCCTCAAAAGAAAAACTTGCGAATTCTCGTAATTCCGATTACACCAGAGGCAGTGCAAAATACGGCTTTACACCAGAGATCTACAGTCAACATTTCAACTTATACAACTGAGGACGCCAGATTAATTAAATCTGTTTGGGATAATTGATCATGGAAACCTCATCTATCCAGTTCGTTTATTTTTTTGAGAGTGGATGCACGCTTAACGTATTTACTGTTATCCGGGTCTATGTGCTCGACTTCAAGAACAAACCCTACACAGTTAGAAATGTCACCTTTTACTGACAAACTATTGTGCATTTGTTAAACGCGACTTACCTTCAGCCTGTGCCAAGCATATATTCGTAAGCCCACTATTGAATGAACTAACATTTCCTATGCGTATTGTTAAAGACTTTCACCTCATTTGTCAAACTGTACGGATTATACTTTACGCAGAGAAAATACGAATCAGTTAGAAACGTTCTCGAAATCATAGACACAGAATGTGCACCATTTAGTCGACTTATCTAAGTGAAGCATATGCGGACAAACTTCGAGACTGGGTGGTACCTGTTGTCCTTCACAGAGCTACCTGAACTTACAGTAACCGTTGTTACCAGAGTTCGCTTACATTGCTAGTAATATTTCGTAGTGTGTACACATTCAGTATGCAGGTGTACTGTCACACTGTCAACCTACTAAATAGCTTGCATGGTGTGTGTATGGTGTTCCATTACATCTGCGTGTTGGAGTTACATGATTTTGGATGACCTGAAAGTTGTTCGCGATTCACAAGCCATTGTGCTTGAATCAGTTACTCGGTCCCAACCTACCATACATGAAGTAAGTCACAGAGGGAACAACAGGTGTAATGGAAAGGCTCGGTTAAAATATTACAGAATATTTGCACTAAGGTTGTGGTACATCAGTTTACGTCCACAGCGATCTTCAGACAAAGGAATGTCATATTTTGCATGTCCTTCAGCTTGAAGAGTATATTACCGTTGTACTGAAACAGAATTTAGAAATGAGGTTTTAGAAGAGCGTCAAGTAAAAGCAAATCAGAATTAATGGGAAAGCCTAACGATATGCAAAACCACTAATGACAGCATTTGAACTGGTAACTGGAGTAGACTGTGAAAGATGTGTAATGTTACTGTGCTTTCCAAAAAATGGTTCTGTACGCTTACCTTGAAACTTGTTGCCTTGTCAGTCAGTCTATACGTGTAAGTCTTATTTTTTGCCAGTGGACAACTGGGTACAATCGATTTACAAATATCCACACGTGAATCAGTCAGGTCGGAACATACTTGCATTCCACTTCTTTTTATCACGCAGGATTTTGGGGTCCCACCCATGACTCTGCGTTCTATCAAAAGAAATTGGATGTTGATGGTTTAGCGTAGGATCATGCTAATCGACTGTAATCATTTCCATTTTAAATGAGCAAAATATCTAAACACTAAAACTGATCGTTTTAAAGAGTTGGGGTTATGGTGGTAACCAAGTGTACTTGATGGTTAGGAGTCGTAACTAGTTGGGTTCTAAGATACCATAATTGGTCAATGTGTATTACATGCATCCGGGAATTTTACGCTCCCAATTATGCCCGAATCACGACTACACAGTAAAACACGTGCTTCTAATGCATCACTGGCGGACAATCTTGAGGTGCCTCAATATTTCTGGTGGATGGTCTACAACCAGGTTGTTGTAAAGCAATAAGCCAAATGTACTATAAAGGCACACGCCAGAAGACAACAAGAGGAGAAAGCAAAAATAAAATTGCACCGCCTTTTATCTCAATAAAAGAACGTGTGAGCGCATGTGACCAGCTTGCATTACGTTTGAAGACAGCAATTTATCTTAATTTGGGAAGAAATAAGAAGTTCTGCTTACTGGTATGAAACTTGATTTTAAGCCGCATCGTTTCATTCCGATCCAATGAACATATATCTTCTTCTTGGTCACAGTCGTTGAGCGTAACCTTCCTCAAGTGTACACTCTGAGCTAAAACAGAAGTGTAGCAGACGATTAAAATACCAACAAGATGCGAATTCTCCTTGTCCTGGAGGAGTATGCCCATTGGATATTTAGAACATGTGTGTGTGTGTACTATTCACAATGCTACAGTTGTGCGAACGATATTTAACATGCAAGACACCGAATGAACGTCACAACATAAACATGGTATAGAAATTGTCTACAGAATGCGCGTAACAAGCACAGTTACAAATGGTGCAACTCTCATTTTGGTCACTTACAGCAATCTTCATAGAACTTTCCAGTGACAGACGCCAGGCCGAATAGCAGGACAATCAACGTGAGAACCGTGTTGTGGGACATTGTGCCAATGAGACCTAAGCTTATACCCTGAATATCTCGGGCAGATTAGACCATTTATAGCATTTGTTCGTTGCGTTGTTTGAAAATCAGAACACATGGTTAGATCTGATTGGTTAGATTTGGACAGAGCTGAGCGATTGTTGTTGTGTTAGTTTTGAGCTCATGCAATTGCTTTCTCTACATGCACTTCGAATGTTGATGTTGTCTTATTCCGAGTTGGAGAGGTGTATTGAGAGTTACAGACAATTCACCGTCTTACAAATTTGTACACTGTCGACGCACACCCTAACTTGTCAGGTGGTGTGAAACTGCAATTACCTCGTAGTATTTCTGAGATTCCATTTATCACTTTCTACGAGTGATTGTAGGTGGACAACAACACTAACCTCTAATATGAACGAAGGAGGTTGACGACGTGATTTGTATACCACTTCATGGAACAAATAGAACATTATGTTAGCGAAAGTGGTGGTTCATACCCATTCATATTATACTTTCAGCACTACCTGCATAATGTTTTGTATAAAAACTTCAACGGTCATCGATTATTTACTTTTAGTCTTCCTATGCATCACAATAATCTTTGATTAGGATTGCCACAATATTAGTTGACAAGATGC
>JTDE01009160.1:3717-17632 GCA_014338405.1 Paragonimus skrjabini miyazakii | reverse complement strand
ATGTACAGGGGTCAGACTGAATAAGAGTAAAAGAAACGGTTATAGTAGTTAGTGTAAGAATAAAAATGGTTGGTACTGTTTATTCTTAGAAAAATAAAGAAAGATTGGGCCACCCTTCAACACAGATCACACAAGGCACAGCAATCTCAAAATAATGCAACAAACCTTAACAAAATCAACAGCAGGCACTATTGAACAGGTCAGTGGGGTTCTCGGAAGAGATTAACGGTACCGAATGAGAGGGATCGCACCGGTACAATACAGGCCATTGGCTCATCCACAACCTTTCAATCGCCAGGAGCACTACGGGCCACAGAGGACACGACGGCCAACCTTCCAAAAAGAACACCGTTAATACTGCTCAATCTATGGAAAATGAGCGTACCAGTGCGGTCATACCCGAGATGAGTCCGCTAAACTACCTATATCTAGGTTGATGTATCCTTCCCTTTCGACGAGTAATGGTCATGCACGCTCACCTACTATTTCTGGGTTTTTGTGATCCACACCATCCTCTTTTCTCATAGGCATAGAGGTTGCTTGTCATTTACGAAGTAAGCACAGAGCGCCTAAAAAAGTTTTACCACAGCAGGACTCGGGCGTCCGGCTAGATTCTCCTAGCGGTACCAGCATTAGATCAGTCGGTTAACTGAAAGTTCCTGTTAGTTTGGGTGAATAAAAACGTGATGTTGGCAGTAGAAACTCTTCTCGGGGATGCCACTTTAAGAATTCATTTTCTGACACCACTACAGGTTAGGATGAATAACACCGGCCCTATCCCATTTCGTAACTCTGACCGCCAAAGCATGGGTGTTATTGTTACTGCTGTGAAACAGTTTCTGCCACTAGGACCCTGCTCACCGTTAGCATCCTTAATGCCAGAGTTGAAGGCGACCCTTGCGGAATTCCAAGACGTATTTGCACGGAAGTATGGTGAGGCTTGGTGGACCAAATTACTACAACATCCGGTAGATATATACAATGTTAATCCATTCCGGTTACCGTGTGCTTATTCAGTACCAGTCTGAGCCAGAGAAGATGATTCGTGAACTGTTGGCTTGCGAAATTTTATGTCCCTCTCAGATCCCTTGGGCTGTTCCAGTTGTTCTGGTGAAAAAGCATAAAGGAAAGCTCCAGTTATTTGACGATTATAGGAAATTGAACGGGATTCATTCCCACTACCCAGAATCAGTGACGCGTTTGATGCTCTTGCTGGGTCTGCATGGTTTGGCACCCTCGATTCAGCCTCTGGGTACTGGCAGGCAGAACTACATCCGAACGACCGGTGCAAATCTGCCATTGCGAATCCTTCCGGATTGTATGAATTCCGGACGATGTAGTACGGGCTAAATAATCCACCTGTCACCTTCCAGCGTTTGAGGCATGAGGCACTGCGTGAGTTGGTACCCGATAAATGCCTCGTGCACTTAGATGGTATCATTGTGCATAGACGTACACCTGAACAGCACTTAACTAACGTGCGTTTAACTGTAAAAAGATTTCCAGACATTGATTTGAAGCTAAAACTGACCAAATGCAAATTTTTTCAACAGGTGGTCAAATATTTGGGACACATTGTCTCCTCTGCCGGTGTGCACTGTGATCCTGAAAAAATCACAGCGCGTATGTTTCTGGCTTGTACCAAAATCTCTCGATGATGTTCGCAGTTTTCTCGGTTTGGTTTCTTACTATCGGCGGTTCATAGTGCGTTTTGCGGAAATAGCAGCACCCCTCAATCCCCTCCTAATCAAAGTCACCAACTTCGTTTAGTCAACTGACGAGGAAGGATCCTTGAACAAGTTGCGGGAATTACTTTGTGAAGCACACGTTCTGACATTTCCGGACACCTCTACTGACTCAGGTTGTTTTGTCTTAGATACTGATGCTAGCAATGCGGCAACTAGTGCTGTTCTCTCTCAGCGAACCCCAAATTGATTGGGGCCTGCTATTGCCCATGCTACCAGAAGCCTCACTGAAGGAGAAAAGAACTACAGCACGACGCGTGAAGAAATATAGACCTTGGTACACCTCGTTAGATAATTTAGACACTACCTCGTTGGGCGTCGGTTTCTCGTGCGCACAGATTACAATCACTTCTGTAGCTGCAAAATTTTTGGGACTCAGAATGTCTGATTGCACGATGGCAGCAGTACCTTCAGGACTATGAGTTCCAATGTCATCATCGTCCGGAAAAGCAACACGCGAATGCCGATGCATTGTCACGAGGGCCCTACAAAGATCACGAGGGATATCCATCTTGCATAGCTGATTTCTTTTCGGCTATAACATCACGAGTTCCGAATGCGCAAGAGTGGGCGCATATGCAATTCGAAGACATGGAATTACATCCCATCTACCAACGGCTGCCACGAGGCCAAAGTCGACCTACTAAGCAAGGGGTCTTCGGAACCAGCTGGGAAACCCTTTGTCTGCAGACACTTCGGCCGAAACTAGTGATGCAGGAAAATATACTGTAGTTCCACTACGGCCCGGCCCACCTCCAACAAATTGTGGTGCCCATATCGGCGGTTACGACTGTCTTGCGTCGGTTGCATGAGGAACTTGGTCATTCCTATCAAAATAAGGCAGAAGAGGTAGTAACACGACAATTTTTGTGGCCACACGTGAGGCGGTATGTAGCACTGTACCTTTTGGGGTGTACGGAGTATGCACAACTCAAAAGCCCGAATAAAAACTCCTTGGACACCACTTCAATCTATGACGGCAGGTTTTTCGAGTGAGATGATTAAAGTAGATATTGTCAAGCCGTAGTCATGGACAGCGAGAGGAAACAGATACGTGCTAGCGATGGTTGACTGTTTTACCAAGTGCTGTGAAGCGATTCCCATCCCAGCTACAGTTGTTCGGACGATTGCCAGAACGATGTTTAATGAGTGGATTTCACGAAGGATAAGCCATATCAACTACATTCCAAACGGGGATCCAGTGGCGAGAACATGTTGATGCGAGAAATGTGCCATACTCTGAACATCAAGAAGTCACGCATCACAGCTTGCCATCCAGAGAGAAACGGTCTCGTTGAGCGCACCAACCGCACGCTCAAAAATTTACTCAAAGCCATTTTCAATGAAGAGACCACGCGCATCTGGGACATTGCGCTACATTGCTGCCTTCTACTGTGACGGGCCGTTGTCCATGTGTCTACGGGTCAAACCTCTCAGTTCATGATGCTGGGACAGGAATTTCGACTGGCATCAGATACACTCCTCCCTACCGACCACCATGAGCCCTCACTGATGACGGAACATATTCGCCAAATGCACTCACGCCTCGTGCGTGGTGACCAGCTAGCGAGATCAAATCTACAAGTAGCTCAGCGTCTTCAAAAGGCTAACTTAACCGGAAGAGTTCACGGGGTCCAGTGTTAACCGGATGACGAAGCGTGGTTGTTTGACGCTGCCCCTCATCAGGAGTTCCGTCTTAACTACGTAGGAAATGGAAGGGCCCGTACATCATCGATGTAACACTCACTGATGTAACCTATCGTACCAAAAAGTCGGCAATACCCGCAGTGAATCGTTCGCTAACAATCCAAGTTCACAACGAGTTACGTGTAGTCTGTTAATCAAACAATCCCTTTCTCAATATCCAACGGCACAGAAGATACTCTATCTTCGAAACGGTTGATCAGAAAGCATTTCTGGGTTAACAGATTGCGCGTACCTCGTGAACTTGAATCGCTAGCGGACGATTCAATAGTACTCGAATGTGAAAATCCTAAGAAATTGGATAAAGAGTGTGCCCGAACAACAAATTTGAATACTAGGCACCGCTCAGTAATGGGGGACAATAAAGCGGAATCGAGTTCACTCAGATAAATGGTCATTGGTTGGGTCGGAGCAAAATGATTGTTCGCAAATCGGGAAATGATAAGAATTATAGGCTACTCCAGAGAGAATATAGAAGAAGAATGTCTTATTTTGACATTCAGAACTGTACAAAGCTCGAACTGGATAATAGTAAGGGAAACGGTTACAGTAGCTGGTGTGAGAACAAAAATGATTAATATTCTCAGGGAAATAGTGAGGCATAGGGCCAACCTTCAGTAATAGTCAAACAAAACACAGCAATCTCAAAATGATACAACAGACCCTAACAAAATCTACAACCAGGATGATCATCTGTTGTCCATTTTAGCCATCTGAAGAGGGTGATGACTGCAACTGGCGGTGCTGGGGACAACGTTTACGGAAAGGGGAGGTCTTGTAACAGCAACGACGTCCATTAAACTGCACGCCTAACAACTTGTTTCTTCCTTCCCTTTTCCAGGTTTCGTGGTGGCCACGTACTTGGACCAAGCGAAAGATCTAAAAACGGAAGAGAACAGTGATTAATTGCAAGACAGTTGTTTTGCATGTTTTACTCACATTTCCTTTTCACCACGTTGTCATGTTTCTGTTTTCTGCATGCATTGCCGAATAAACGTTCCCTACGAATTTGTGTGTCCAATTGGGTGGTAGTGAATACGGATTCCAACTCACCAGTCCTATGACTAACTTTCGTACTATCCGTTTTAGCAAGTGGATATTTCGTCCTTAGCACAGAGAATTACTATCGCTCTTGTAAGTCCTCCAACTGCGGAATATTTCAACAAGGCTGCCGTTATTGTGGGTGGTTGCGTGTGGCAATATCAACACACAACTTCATGTGGACCGACGAGCTGCCCGTCTGGTTCTCAGCTTTTTCGAGTTGGAGCAAAACCATCCCCTAAGTCTTCTGCTATATGAGTCTCATCCTGCGAATCGTGGACCCACCGTCTGTGAAGTGAACGAGTGCAGGAGCTTGTTCCAATACAATGCACCAACTGCTGACATTAGGCAATATGTAGCGGAGGTTTATGTGAAGTTTATCGCAACCGTTGACGGTGGGAACATTCGCCGCAAGTTAAAGCCTGTAAGATCAAGTGAATTTTTTATGTAAGATTGGTCACGGAACATTAGAGAACATCGATGGATTGTTGTCGGTGATTAGTGCGATAGGTCTAGTGCGTACCACGCGGGATGATCGTAACAGATACACGCATATCTGCTTTTTCCAGCGAACGCAAACTGTACTATTCCGACGATTCCCTCTTGTCGTGAATGTGGATGCCACCCAAGGGCAAACAGGTGCAACTATGTCATTGTACATTTCTTCATCCTTTTGATGCTGAAAGTTATATCAGTTCCTTGTAATAGATGGTATGGAACACGCCCGACCCGTGATGTATGTGTACGTTCGCAGAGAGAAGTATGCTTTACAACGTAAATGAACGTAAACGAAATTTTCGGGAAATGATGGGCAAGCAGATTGCGGTGAAGACGCTTGTAACGGATTAGATAGCTGCTCAACTGAGAGCGGCCCATGTGGTGTTCATTTGCAACATCCTTTTGTATTACTTTCATGTACGTGATGCCATACGTAAGCATGCAAGTGGGTCAAATTTGTCACTCATATTCGTTAAAAGACGAACTTCTTCCGCACTCCTTATCTTTTCCACCGAATGGCTACGATGGACACTGGAGAGCAGTAAGTTGCACCCTTGTACCGTTCACCGTAGTTTTAAACGTGACTTACATATCATCCACCGAACCGATGGGAAGTTCGTTTTTGCGTCACTGGCCGTATAGCAAGCCGAAGTGGGCCGTCCATGCGCAAAGCGACGTCTTCCGGGCAATTGTCTGCGTTCAAACTAATAGTTGCTCCACCCAATCGACGTAAGTTATGAATAACGTCCAACTATGCGGTATGCGTTCACACTAATGTTGTGAGCCGAAAACGAGGATGACACAAGAGGTATTTACTCGGGAAAGCAACAGGTGGGTTATACGTTTCAACAAGACAACAAACATAAACACTCATTTTCACACGGCAATGGGCCCAGATGGTCACGGCTGTCACAGAAGTCAACGCTCAGTTTCATGCGCTGCTGCACTCCAATGTTTCTTCTTGTATTTTTCCTGCGATTACTTCAATGTCAAACCCTATGTTCTGACGCCCACTAATGAACAGCAGTGGTGTGAGTAGTATAGCACGGTCGCCCATCCTCTCTAAACTATGAGCTGCTCCGTCCAGTTGACTTAAGTTAAGATCAACGCCAAGTATGTAGTATGCGTTCACACCAGTGGCTGATCCGTCCAGTTGATTTAAGCTGTGATCAATGCTGATAACGAAAACATGAGAGAAGTCAGGATAAACTTGTATTCGGACCGTTCAATATATATTATATTGATCTTCTTCAATTCTAGCGAAACACTTAAAGACATACTGATAACCATCAGTAAAGTCCGCAGCCGGCAAAACATAGACCAACAGTCATCGGAATCTCGAACGTCCATGATACAAAAATTGAAGGGTTGTAACTGAAGTGATACAAGTGAGAATCTATGTTTTCGTCCGGGAAACAACGAGCACCAAAGTTGGTCATTATCCACCAGATAAGTGAACATCGTCCCGCGCACTCATAGCAATCTACATTCAAGCACAGTCAATGAGTGATAACCAAAACAGTACGCACGTTTTTAATGACAGAGTGGAAGGTGTTACCCATGTTTGCACCATCTCGTAGGTAGAAACAACCACGTGATAACGTTGGTCATTTTCTGCCCGAAATAATATCAGAGAAACAGACTAAACATATGACTCAGATGTATAATTGACCCGCAAACGTCATGGCATAGCTTTTACTAGAAATTACTTTGATATTCAGTTTACAATGCAATGCAAACGCAACATGGTCGAAAATTACAAATTCGATTGTCTTCCAAACCACGCGAAATTGAGCGCCGCTGCAAGATAGGAAATGGTAAAAATCTAGTCGGCTGACCGCTTACCCAAGCCCCAACACTATAGAACATCTAACTGGAGGCCAATTCAAACGTCACGTTAAAGACACTACATCAGGATTTGACAACCAGTCTCAATGTTAAGCCTTCTGTTATTCGCCTGTTTCTTTGTACTCTATTGCAACAATTAACGTTCAGTTTGCGACTTTGTATGCGCTAATAAGATCAGCCAATAATAGACTGTGATTACTTTAATGCTGTTGTACATCCATAAAATTGGCTTCTTGTCTCGTGAACTGCTTACTGCAACCAGTACCAGGTCTTTTCCTTATTACTTGCGTGGAAGGTTTCAATCCGAGTACGATTTCTAGGGCTATTCGACGTCCCCCATTCCGAGTATTGCAAAGAAATATGCATTCGACCATGAAACTTCCAACAGAATCATTTTCAGAACACAGTCAATTACGAAAGCCAACATAATGATTTTATCGCAAGAAAGGCGGAACCTTTTTCTGAACAAGAGTGTGAATATGAACAGTTTTAGGCAAATCCGATTTATCTCTTTGCAACAAAATTATTATACCCGATGAAATCTATACAATTGCTCCTTAATGTACATTTTAATATTCCATGAGAAATTTAAAAAGCCTCTTGTCGCGCCTAAATGGCTGTCTCCAATCGCTTTTGGCCTTAATCAGCATATCGGCGAACTGCTTAATTGCTGACAAATATTTTGCTTTCTTTTGATAAAGGCATCGTAACCAATTTTGCTTGTTGAAAATGCTCTCATCGGAACTCTCACGGTAGAATGCACACTTTCGTCTCGCAGGAACGTTCACTTGCGCGTGGCTTGGGAGACATAGATGAATTGGTGATTTCCGACCACATCGCATTTCACTCGAAAAATCAAATCGAAGTCCAATCAAAGCTCTGCCAACACATTCATAGTTTACTCATCTATCTGGATTGTACGTTCAGTCCGTTTGCAGGTCAGTATTTCAGGTGGAAAATAGTCGAGCACATGCCATTCCTTAAAAGACCGCATATGACGTTACCACGTGATTGCTTCTATCAACGGCCCAATATGCGACGGTGTAAACATAAGTGATATGTTCCACTCTACCGTTGATAACTCGTGTATTGTCTAGTTTATTTTTTACTGGCTATTTTTGAGTGTGGCTTGTCATTTGTTCACAGATCAATGATAAATTGTCTGACGGCTAGTGTTGGTTATTTATCCAAAGATAACACTGATTCTCACTTGTACCACCTCAACTACAATAGTTCGATCTTCGAATCAGGCATACTTACGATTCTTATGATTGCTGGCCTATGTCCTCGCCGGCTGCAAAATTCGCTGACGGTTGTCAGTATGTTTCCCAATTTTTCGTCAGCCTACATACTCCGTTTAAGATCCTGGAATGCCATCCCGTGAGCCCAAAGATGGCAAACCTTGGGACATCACTTTGCCTCAATGTTAGTGATATTTTAGCGCCGGACGACCGCACAACCGCCGAAGAATATATAGTTCACCCGTCTGTACTAAAAGCTTGAAACACCAATTACCAGGCCCCATGCTGAGGGTGTGTGCGGTGATGAAACATTCCTGCTGACTGCGGTGGAGGGATAGAATTCATTCGATTGTTAAAACATATGTCACTTTTCATGAAAAGCCAGTATCATCGTGGGTATCACTTCCCAAAAGTTTTGGCACTTGAGGGCACAGAACGTGAACAGCGCAAAGTCGAAAAATTTGAAAAATCTATTTTCGCACCCAAATGGCCGTTTTCAAATCATTTCGACCCTGAAACAAGATACCGATGAGCTGCACAATTGCCTCATTCTCTACGCTGGCTAACTTCTTTCAGCCTGTTTGTTAGTAATGTAACAAGAATGAAATTTAGGGGTCATAGCTTCATAAACGCAAAGAAAACAGGATCTGCTGTTTGGTTGAACACCTCATGGAAAAATTTACCTGATAACACTTTGAGGACCTCGAACGTAGAAGTATTAAACCGGAGGGTAGACACGTAGAGGAAGATCCCCTTCCGCACGTTGTACTAAAATGTGGTACGAATATTGCCAAATGGATGGCTTGACTAAAACGAAAGTAGGTAGAAAACCAAGATCATCAGAATTGTGAAGGTGAATGCGACCGTCGAAAATATCATCTATTTTAGTCGCTACACATGACAGATTTCGAAGATTTCAATTTCTGCACCTGGTGCCAAGTGAATACTGCGGTTTCATCGTTAAATGAAGTATCCAAAACACTACAGCTGGGGAAATCACGACCTACGATGAGCATACAAAAGCATCGGGACGTCACCAATGTATAGTATTCAACAAACCACGAGTTTGAAATTTCAGATTCTAGTTGGTACTGTAGTGAACCAATCAAGCCATAAAACATCGATTGATCGGGTTACTTTAGCGTCCGCCGGGCGCGCGTGGCTTATGTGGATTGTTGTGTTCATTGTGTTTCGCGGTGGTCTGATTTGAACGACTCACCGCGATCTATTATAGCACTAGCCTATAAGGAGTTCGGAAGTTTGTGCGCAATTTTTGTGCGTTCATACAGTGGAGGATGAGCGCGAATAACAGACATTCAAACTTCTGTGTCAAATAGTCTGCACGTGTGCAGCGGTTGGCAGTTGCCGACATAGGTTGCCAGCATGTGGAGACAGTATTCGTCAGTCCCCTATAATATATTCATGAGAAATTTGTGGTATTTTATTTGTCAACAAGTTTCCACCTCCTTCCACCGCATGACGATATTGTGGACCTAATCCCTCAGTGTACAGATCGTTTGTTGCGGGTGCTCTGATGAAGACTAGCAGTGCCTTCCCAATTAAATTATAGCACGAACTAGGCGGCAAAGTCAGAAATGTAGCAACATTTTGGGGTGGCTTATTTTTGTCTGGGGTTATCGGGGAGGTTTTGACGCACCCCCATGTTGACCAGCAGTATGTGACCTGTGGAGTAAGCCGCAGTTGGGGTGCAACGGATAGTTTAGGACACAAAAAGTTAAGGCGATGTTTCCGCTCAGTCTTCTGCGGGTAAGTGAAATAGCTCTAAGGGACAAATAAAAAGCCAACTAACCGTTAGTGCTAGCCTACTTTGTGTCCAATGACGATAATCAGTGTCTAAATGAAGCTAATAGACAAGAGTATTTCTTTTAAAAAGCCGAACTACTTTTTGGAATGGCGGTCTTAATCGTTTTCAACAAGCGATTCGGCCAATAGCTCAGTAAACTAACCAATAGGAAGTTGCTCAGAAAGCCGTACAATCCGCTGTGTGCAGTGTTACATATCTAAATGGAATGGTGTGGGAGTTGGGTAGACTTTTCCACTAACAAGCGGGGACGGGGGTAAACCCGTATTCAGAAAAAATAATTGTCGTCCAGATCCTTAGTGAACTTTTTACTTCTTGTGTCGTCACAACAGAACAGAGCTTGCCGCGTATGACTTAAACCCTCTCAGTTACATGGCATTAAATGGATTCAAGCCTAAATGGATTCTCAGCAAAGTTGGGGGCATACGCTTGCATGTTCACCTCAAGAAATGGGCGGACATACGGTGAAGGATAGGTGTACGATTCTTGAGGCTACATGTGAGTAGACGCAGTCTGGCTTGAGCCATTCTAGCCATTGATTCACAACTGGGCCGTTCGTAATGATGGTGGCTCGATTGTTCTGGGCCTGAACAGCAGGGAAACGAACATTTTCAACATAGTAGGATTAGGATCAATTGTGTTGAATATGTTGTACTCTGCATTTAGACTGGATGATGGCAGGTCTCTGCATATATTCAGCAAGATAACTGAGATCACTTTGGAGAAGTGTCTTCAGGTGTGGATATGATGTTCTACATTTTAGAATCGCCGGCATACAACCTCAACGTGAAGTTGACTTTTGGAAAGTCGTTGGTGGGCTGCGGTGGTTCAAGTATGAACCCCTACGGTACACTTGTAGGGGCACACTACTCTTGTGAGAATGTTCTGTTGATCTTTGCACGGAACTGCCGGTCCACGATGTAATTCGTGACCCGACGTAGAGCGCCACCTTGAATGCCGAAAGATGGCAGTTTGGCTAGCATTATTACGTTATCTACTCTAGGGAAGGCTTCGATGAAGTCGTCAAACAGTACGTTAACAGCAAGTTTGTCGTCAGCTGCTTTAATTCAGTGATCCGATGCAGCAAGTAGGTTGACGACGCGTGAATGACGTGTATAATCTATGTTGAGCGTCAGATAGTAGTATGCTGCACTCTAGGTGGTGTTTGAAGTAATCATCGATCACACTCTCCATCGCTTTACCGATAGATGACAGCGGTGATGTTGGATGATTACTCATTGTTTCTGGTCTTGATCCTCCCCTACATAGCGAGTGATGTCTACTGTCTTCCGGAGCTGTGGGACGTCATCGTTTTGTAGATGCATTGGAAAAAGACTGCTAGCGTAGTTTTGGAGGATGTGTTCAATTACTCTATCATAGCAACATGGCACCAGTAAGTTCCATCTCTTACCATTTAGTCTCAAGCCTCCTTCGTCCCTTGCTCAGACTTAGAATGCACATTACTGTTTGTTTTCAAGGTTCGCATTCCAAAACAAACAGGTCAACAGACCGCTCTCGCGCGAAAGTTAGACTCGTTATATGTCCATGTCTGTTGTGTTTACGAGGCTAGAATCCAGGACACTAGCTAACATACGGGACTGAGAGCACCCGCAGTGTCTACCTGACGCTGTTTATACACCTCGGGTGACTCCTCGGCTGCCGCTCCCGGTCGGGCTGGAGTTGGTATAGTTCTCAGCACGACGACCGCAGCCATATTGGTGGACTGAATTCCTGTTGGTAGCAGATGTTGCAAACAGTCAGACTGGACAGTGCAAAACAACGGTTCCACATCTAAAGCAGAAGAGTGCGAGGCCCGTATGATAGGCTTTATTAGTCTAACAATTGGCGTATGACAGCTGAAATGGAAAGCATAAGTAGATTACCGACTAAAGAATGAAACAAATACAACAAAGCCAAGAAATGCGAGTAGATAATAAGTAGTGGATCACAGGGAAGTAATAGAGCATGGGCACAGTGATCGGAGGTACAGTGTGCGGTAGTGGGCGTCAATACGCAATAGGTTTATGCGTCTCTGTTTCTCAGACTATATGAATGAGCACACCGTTGCTGTTTGAATAACGTTTCAAGATTAAGTGAGTGATCGTTATTGAGGGGTCAGAAGATGCTTCAGTGTTGTTTATGTCAACTGAGTAAACACCGTTATGCCACTCCATAATAGGGACGTGTTCAGAGGCTACGGATATGGTCTCTTCGCTCGGAAGTGTTGATAATCCCTCGAAGAACGTCCCAGGCACGACTTCTACTTTGGGTTCTGTTGATGAACAGAAACTGTTTCCTTTCTGCCATTGGGAAAGCGAGTGTACATGTACTGTGGGCTGCACTGAAGTAGTCCAACTTCGACGAGTGAATCATAATCAAACTATCTGACATTCTTTTTTAACAACACCAGTCCAGGTATTGTGAGCCACATCCAAACAGTTGTTCCGGAAATCGACCTCGGGTTATCGAAAATCAATCTTTCATGTGGTGTAGCACTAGTTGCAACACACACATTATGCCTTCTGGATTTTTTCGCAAATAGTTTGTAGCTTCGCACCAGGTTCTGAAAAGACGAGGAGGTTTGGTGTTGGTTGAGGTCGGTGAACAGAGTGAAAACGGTAGTTTTGCCCCACCGAATGGAATTTCAACATCTTCCTGAACTCTAAAAAAGTTGTCATCAGGATGAACACCTGCACATAAATGTGGTAAAACTGACAATTTGATCTTTGTGCCTGATCGACGCCAGGACGTGACCTCGCGTGTCACTTGACTGGGCGGTGGAGATCATTGTTATCTTACTGTGAGGTTTGTAAACTTCCCAGTTGTTCTGAAATACTGTGGAAGGCGCTACATAACTTTCAGAACTGCCAGTGTCTATCAAGTCTTGTAAGCAAGTTCTGTTAACTTCGAAGTCAGCTACAGCATTTGAAGGACAGCTTGGAGTAGCCGCTGATGTAATGCTTGAAATGGACGGACGGGTGGTAGCAAAGCGTGGCTGCCTGTCCCGAGACACCAGGCAAACCTTTCGAAAGTGTCTCTCCTTTCCACACCCATTACATAACGCATCTGGAGCAGGGCACTTCAAACGGGAATGTTTGTCATGCCCACAAAAGAAGCATTTGCCAGTTGGTCAGCTGGATGCTTGCGCATCAGGTATTTCGGCAGGGCTGGGCGAGTTTCCCGAGACATCTGTTTTAGCTGTGTAGATGTTAGTCGAAGGCTAGTATAATTGGGATTGCTTTTCTGCCAGTTGAAGTAGTCTATCCTGATCAAAAGCGCCCTGAATGTTCAACGCTTTCTGTTTCAACAGTCTCTGCCGGATCTGGCTAGACAGTAAATCACTTATAAAAACGTTCTGATTGCATCCTCTCGATTCTGCTCGACTGTAGTTGCCTTACAGTTAGTCCTTCGTAAGCGACCTCAGTCTGAACAAATTGGTCCAGTGTATGTCCATTTTGTCTATAAGTCGCTAATGGGTGACGAGCGAATATTTCGTTCTTCGGTTTCACATAGGGATCTCCCATTATGAAGATTGCTTTGCCATAGCTCTCGCATTCGAAGACAAAATGTAGATGATCAACGTGGTCAATTGGCTTGGACGCACCGTAAGAATACCAACTCACCGTTTGTTGCATCGTGTCTTGTTTGCGAGCGGTGGGTTTGTCTAGATGTTGCAGGCAGCAATTATAAGTGCTAATAAGGCTTAGTAAGTTTTGGGGTTCATTTCACCTTGCTTCAACCAACACGTTTTTTGCAACTTCACGATTTGTACTGTCTGAACTTACGTTGTTTGAGTTAAAGGGTATGGACAATTTTCTGTTATGTCGAGCCCAGTTTATAGATTAATTGTGGCCTAGCGTTTTCGTACGTTCTTCGACTGGGATACCGGAGCTTTGTCAGCAAGGACAACACATATCTCTTTTGGCTTTAACGGGGCTGGCCGGCGCCAATGAAAACGGGCACTTTAAGCGATATTCTGTCATTCGGCGAAAGAATGTCGATTGGTCACTCTGGTG